>QVNW01002547.1:0-21285 GCA_014825475.1 Pseudomyrmex flavicornis
ATTTCATCGCAGAAATGAAACACTATGACAAATTATATAATGTAATAATTATATAATGTAATGTGAGAGAAAGAGAAACTATATCAATCGCGTAAAATATCGGGACGAAATTTATATCGACATGTTTATGACGTGTGGCGCTATTCGGTGAGAGCGCTTGTCATCGTCTTTTTCCCAGAATAAATGCAGTGTTATATATTTCGTCTCTTGACGTTTACCGTTGTTAAATTATATGTGAGCCAACGTAACATTTTAATAAAAACGTCTTTCATTCTCCGCGTTTCAGTCTATGTATGTGAATGCTGATTGAAACAAGCATTGTCTGTAAGTAAGAAATAATTAACGTGAAGAAGAAATTGGCGGAGTAAACAAAAAAAAACATTAAAAGATGTCAGAAATGTTGGCTACTCGATACTCAGTCTACGAATGTATTGTCAAGCTACATTAAAAACCTGATAAAGAAAGGTGATTGCGCTTGCACGTAAGCAAACTGAATGAGAGAGAGAGAGAGAGAGAAAGAAAACATTTATTTATTTCGATACTAGAATAGCTCTCCCCAGGTGTAATAGCTATATACAATATATAACAAGTAAACGCGTATAAACATATAATATATATTGACTTCTCACTTTCTCCTAACAGTTCTTTCTTATCCGATACTTCCTTAACCGCCTCCACAATTACTTTCATTCTCAGAAGAGCAACATTTTTTAGTCGACACTTCCTTAATCCTTCTTTATCTCCTTTTTTTTTTATATTTTGACTCGATATTTTCTTAATCGTTTCTATAATCTCTTTTTTATTTTCATTTTTCAAAGTTGCGCCGTCAATTGAAAATATTGCTCGACTAGATTTACTAACATCATGGAAATCTCAACAAATGCCTCCTTCAATATTCGAGTGCAAACTCAATCGCAACTTTTTTCTCAACCAATTCCTTGTTATTTACAAGAATTTTAGCAACAGTATCATTACAGTATCATTATTATATTTATAGAAGACTTTAATAGATTAATTTTAGACTTTATAACTCTATAAACATTAGATGACGCATTTTCATAAGAAAATCAGACAATTCTAATGAATTCCTAGATAAAATTTTTTCTGTTCTCGCACTATCATTGTTGCAAAAAGCAATCAAACAGACTTTTAGTATTTTTAATACAGTCGTCTTTGCGATAAATTACAGACACTGATAAATCTGTATCCTGCCTTGTCGACATGGATCGATCAAACAAGACGACATGTGACTTATCTTTCCAAATTGTCAGCGTTATTACTCGAATCCGCCAATGCTCAGACAATATAGTTAAGCTCTACACATGCGCACGCGATTCAAAAACATCCGAAAATGCCGATTATGGCAGAGTTTCAAAAATGGAGTCTACAAGAGAAAGCAGAAGAAAATTCCGCTAGACACCTAGGAGTAAGAAAAATGATCCAATAAAGGAATATAAGCCTGTCGTAAAAAAATGCCTTTGAAAATATAAAAATACCAAGAAACAAAACAAACAAAAAGTCTATTGATATTTCGCTCATTCGACAATATCGAATACGTACTACGCGCGATTGATAAGAGATTGTTATAAGAAATAAACGCTTAACATTGTTTTGATGATAAAAAGTTTTAATGACGTGTAAAATTTTGTAATTATACATGGTACATTTTGTAATTATACATTTTGTAATTATACATTTACATAGATTACAAAGAATATATGATATGTTCGATTTGACTTGTACAATATTACCTATATTCGTGAAAATAATAATAATACAGATTACAAATTAATAACACGATTTTTTTGTTATAAACAATGATAGTAATAAATAAATACACAAATGTAACCTATATTGATATATATTATGATATTTTGTATTAAAACTTCTTTTTCATTGCGTTTTATGTTTCATGGTGTAAATAAGTAAACGTTATCAAACATGCAAATTTATCCTCTTGATAACTAAATAGTGGAAAGCTTCGATGAAAATGATAAAGCAATTCTGCCAACGCCGATCGAAGATGAGTGGACAACAGAAGAAAGAAAAGCTGCAGGATGCGTCATTGAGATCTTGAACATACTTTTGAGCTTTGCAGACATATTTCGAAAATTTGTTAAGAAAGATGACTGTAGCGTGAAGGTGAAAGAAGAAAAACGGAAGGCGGCTAATGGTGATTTCAAAGCAGTTATCAATACAATGAATGGATCGAGAGAGAAAGAGAGAAAAAAACCGAGAATCTGCGTGGATAGATTTACAAGAGTGGGAGATAGTTTCTTCGGTTTCTATCGGAAGAATAGAGTGACTCCGAATTTCGTAATAGAATTTCGTAATAGTTCGTACGCACGCTAGCAGAGCCCGCGGCTTTTCCATTCATTCAAACTAACTCCTTTTCGTGTCTCTCACCCTCACATCAGAATTTCCGTGACTCGCCTCTCTCTCTCTCTCTCTCGTTTGTTTTCGTTCCGCTTTCACAAATGTTACTTGCCCTCTCGCATCTGCACTTGCAACTTAACAGACCGATATTGAATCCCTTTGTATACATGAACATCTTCGCACAAGTTACACAATGAATAACGCGCTCAAGATCGTATGGAATTTCTAGTGCTTAGCTCTCGATCATAATCGCTCTTGTATAATCCTATTGGAAAATAGAAGAAAAAAGAAGTACCGACTGGACGTCAGCTATTACATATACCTAGCGTCTTGACTATATGAACTGCACAATTTCGCTATAGATATTAATGTTTTTCTTAAATCAATAATAATAACCGATTTTTTCAAACGGTTTTACAAAATAAATACATATTGATAACAAGACTTCACATATATTTGTTCATTTTTTATATTTGTTAAATTTATTCTTATTATAAATGCTGTCATAAAAAAGCACGTAATATTTACAATCTTTTTCTGTGCAGCCTCTTCAAAAGACCATCTAGAAACTTCTTGTTGTCAACTGCCAGAAGTATAAAATTGTCGCTTTTCTCCGGCAGAGAGAGAGAAAGATCGTTCCGATCACGCGAACGCCTTCGAACATAACTCAATTACCTTAATGTTTGCGAACGGATGACTAATCGGTTGCATGAAAATTCGACTTGTTCTAATAAATAACTTACGATAAATTTTTCCCGCGACTAGGGACCATACGTTTCAACAATGCCTCTTAAATTCATGTGACGATATTCTCGCCGACACATCGTCTAGACAGAAAAGATCGTCGTGCGCGTGAAAACAATCATAGCCTCAGTAAATACAAATAGTCTGATGTAGTGCAATGATAACGTCGTGCAGATATTCCAAGCAATATTATTAAATTTAAAAATATATTGTACAGAAGTGAGCGCCGTAAATTTTATAAGAAAGAATCTACTTTGAAGGTTTGCTGGTTTCTATTTTTGCACGAGCTCATTCGCGCGGACGAATATGAATCAATGAAACTTTAATAACTCAATTCCTAGTCAGACTGATAAATTACAAATCGGGCAGCCAAAGTTTGCGATTTCGTTATAGAAACGGGAATTTTCGATCGACAATCGCAGACCGAAAGCTCAATTCACGCGGCCGACATTCATTTTTCTTTTCCGGCCACGTTCGCTTTTTTCTCAGTTTATACCAATCAACCTTGCTATTTGTCGTAGCTGATAAACTGTACAAGCCTGTCAGCAATATTCGCGCTGGTACGCGGAGTGTAAAGATCTGTTTTTTTTAATTTTTTTTTTATTTTTTTTCCCCGTTTGTGTCTCGTTGAATGTTTTCGACGCGTAGGACCAGCCAGATTCTATTCGGTGACCGTTCAAAAAAAAAAAAGAGAAAGAGAGAGAGAGAAAAGAAAAAAAAAGACAGAAAAATCGCTTGTATACGTGAAAACGAGGAGCAACCGAAAAAAGAGAGGAAAGTGCGAACGCTATGTATCACAGTGAGCTTTTAATACTGCTTAACGAGTAGGTACATGTTTAAAGGCTTACTTGCGCGCGTCATTGATGGATTGTCGCGAAACCGATCGGATACAATAAGCGTCACATATGCTGTGATTACGTGAAAATACGAGCAATGCAGGTACGCTAGCATTTACGAATTTTCAGCAATTTTTTTATTTCAGAAGAACACGCGCTGTGCTGTGACATCGTGAATTTTATAGACGTCGTAAAATGTGATACGCAGAGATATGTCGCAATTGATTAAAGAAAATGACGTCCGTGATTTGTAAAGCATACACGTAACACTTAAAAGTTTTAATGTCATCAATTATGTATAATCGGTAGGCATGAATGTCAATTAGTTTTATGTGTTATTTGTCAATCATGCTGATATCTATTAGAAAATGGCTGATTTTAACGTTCTTTTGTAAATCTGACAATCAATAACGTTAATATGACAATGAATTGTCAGAAACATATGTCGTGAAAATTCGCTCTGTTAGCCCCGCTCTTCTATGATCAACTTGCATGTATCTTTTTATTCGTCGTTCACGGAAAAGAAAAACCAGACGATTTGTAAATCGTTAAGAAAACAATTTCTGACGCTGGTAGTGTCATTTTGAGCCGACATTAATGTCGCTGAACCGTAAGGAGTACATAATGTTGCGTTAACTCGGCGCCCGAAAAAAGATGGATGAGTGGTACGCGTCGCAAATTTAATTTTTTCTCCGTTGAGAGGACGTTGCTTTTGGAGTTTGATCTGAAGTGCTCATCCTTGCACAAGAAGAACCGAAGAAGGACCAGAACTTTTTAAAACGCAAAGTTGAGCGACACGCTGCAGTGCTGTGGCAGTGATAGGCAACTCCGGGGATGCGACTCTCTTTCTTCATAGGAAGTGAGAGTGCGCGGAGCAAGAAGTGGATATATGTACGCGACATCGTGAAGCTCGTTATAATGCTTCACGAGCCCACTTCATTTCTTATTGCCCGGGAACTGCGGCATGGGACTGCGGGACTTGATGTACAAACTTGCCGAGCAAGCGGTGGAGAGGAGAAGAGAATCTAATGGCTGCTAACGAAAATTGGACGGCGATGAGTACTCGAGTCGAGTACCGAGGACCGTGAGAAGCAGAGGAGGGCTTGAGACGAAATTTCTCTCTCTCTCTCTCTCTCTCTCTCTCTCTCTCTCTCTCTCTTTCTTTCTTTCTGATTTCCGAGATAGTTGAATGATAAAGGCGGGCGAAAGTGTTAATTCATATGGAGATGTTTAATCTAAAAACACAATGCTCAACTATATTACGAGACTATTTCTTTCGCGATTTTATTTTTTCGTCTGACATGTAAAAGCTTCTCTTCCCACACGCAACACATCTCTCTGAAAATTACGAATTATTATAAATTTTGTTAACTTAAGATAAATCAAAGCAAAATGAGTCAACGACATTTTGATTGAATAAATTAATATACAATTCTATTATATTATCCAAAATTAGCGATTTAAATAACTTGGCAAATGGCGCGATAAAATTTCTAAGATGCGATGCTGTGGCGGCAGTGTTCCAACTTTTACCATAAGTCTTTTCCTTATTTTTCGCTCTTCCTACATGAGAGCGCATGGTTTACGAAAAAAAAAGAGCCGCTCCTGTCGCTTCCTGCGCCGATCAATCATTGTCAACCGATTAATCTATCTACAAGTAAAATTCTTTTTGATCAAAGTGATTGTGAGAGTGTTATACAATATTCTTTGATAACTACACTTAAAACTACACTAAGGCCAATATTCATAGTCGAATCTTATATTTAAGATTGTTTTAAGTTTATTTTCGGATGCTCTGCCAATAAAACGACTCGTATGTCATCTGAAGATAAACTTAAGACGATCTTAAATATAAGGTCCGACTATAAATACTAGCTTAAGGGTTGATTGTTCCTTCAGATAAAATATCGAGTAATTTATCTAATGGTTAAAACTCCGATTTGTGTTGTTCTACGTGTCAAACGCAAGTTGCTAAAATACGTCCCGGAAGTGATTATCGAGATATTTTAGCAACTGCAAGCACGTAGAACAAACACAAATCGGAATTTTAACCATTAGATAAATTACCCGATATTTTATCTGAAGATGGAACAACCTAAGTGAAGCAACTTTAGAGATATCATTCTAAATCAATGTTCATGTTTTAACAATTTTAACAGTTAAATGTCAATTTAAATTTCAGACTCTTAGTACGAAATTGCATTTCTTCAAAATTTGATATATAATAATAAATCAATAATTTTATATTTTATAAAAATTCTTTTTTATTTGCAACACACACATACACACAGGTAGTCGATGCAATTATGTTGTAACAAAGTAATCCGGTGAGATGAAGAGCGATCGATATTCTCGGCGGCGTGATTTAATTTCTCTCTATGCGTAAACCAGAAATACACGTGTTCTTCATATCCCTGTTCCATTATTACTGGCAGTACTGAAAATTTATAGGTTCACGTTACGTATCCTATAGATTTCTCAGTAATAACGGAACAGGGCCTATGTATCACATTGGATATTGCCACCAGCGAGCAAATAATCGCTTAGCGACGGCAATGAAATTGGCGGAGTCCTTCGCGCACTGCCAAAATCAACTCGAAACAAGCAATGTGATGTTTCCAGCGCGGTTTTCAGAGACTAGACGGTATGTTGCACGAATCCGCGAAACAAGCACGCGCGAATAAAGACGTATCTGACCACAGTGCACACACGTGATCGAGTTCAAGGTCTCCGAAGATCAAACCGCGCGCATGAAACTTATTATGCGTAGTCGACAGTTTGTTGCCCTATTTCAATGGCGGCAAGACGGGAGACAGGTCAGGGGACGAAGAGCGGCAGAGTATGGTCGGTAGTAGCGATCGTGAACGGCCGACGACGTAGAGACGTCGGAGGAATTACAGCGACACATGTCTGCGCGCGCAACTTGGCGGGAAACAATAAAGGCCAACAACCGGCATTCTTTGCGGGAACGCGGAACGGTGGTACTCAACTTCGTGTTTTGCGAAGGATAAACAAAGTAGAGAGTTATAATCGTCACCCGAAGCGTTTCCCGAGTATTCGCGATTACGTAACGTAAATTGATTGACCTAACAGAATTTTTGACAATAATAATACCTTATCGCACAATGTGATAGTTTATTAATCTTAATAAAATTTATTAATGTTATAAACTCGTATTTTTCTATCAATCTAATATATCTACTTTATTTCTTACATCTGTCCTTTATTTGATCCTTGATGTTATTGCTTTCATTACTGATAGAGTGAATCGAAAGTTCACTCTATCTATACCAACTTAGTTTATTTAATATTAGCTTTAACTCAATTAAGATCTCATAAATATTTAAATTTCTTTTAATTTATGCCTCGAGAAGAAAAGACATGAATAAATACCAAGCGCTGGTGATGAAGCTAAAGTCCACATCTCCGAACGTCATTTTTGTTACGATCCGCATAATAATGAACATTCGCCAAAAAATATCGACGTTTACATGCTTTATTAAGATTCCATATTAAAGCGCTATAAGTATTTATGTATCAATATATTACGTGAGACAATACTCGCTAGACTGTAAGCGCTGTAATTAACACTTTCGCGCCGAGGCGTTTTAGAGCAGACCTTACGCGAATACGTGGCGAATTTGTGGAAATTCAGCAATTGCAATATTCTCAAAGTATTATAACTTTTGACCCACTTGATATTTTTCATTAAAATTTTGAGAAAAGAGAGAGAGGACTTCTTTGCATAAGACTATACTTTTAACACGTAATTATCAGTGGTTCTCAACTTGTTTTATATAAAAAGTTATTATACATAATAACATACTATAATATAATTACAATAATATAATAAGTCAAGCAAAAAGAATACAATAATATAAAAAAATATAGTATCGATAAGTATAGTTTCAGTATCGATAATCACGAAATAAACCAAATAAACATATATTCAATTGTTCTACCTTGTGAAACATTATGACATCTCTAAAGAAAAATTAAACATTAAACGCATGTATGCTCTTCTCGTACTCAGGTCAAAATTCGATCAAGCGCATATATGCGCTTCCCGACGCGAAGGTGTTAAAACGGAGATCAAATATGTGTGTGTGTGTGTGTGTGTAGAGACACATGTTATCGGATATATATATATATCCGTTCATGTGCAACAATCTATTATTAATAAAAGACAAGGCGATGACATTTCGCGGAGGAATTGCATACAAGATATGTCTTCTTGCAAAGTGCTGCCTTTGAATATGACTTTTTTGCAATAAAAGAGCGATAAAACGAACAACGGCATGTTTGTAAATTGTTAAAAACGACAATGAAACGCGAAACGATTCTAACTATATTGGACCAGAATAAGCCCGAAACGATCGTAGAGAACAAGCTGACGTCTAGACGTGTTTTTTGCGTTGGTCGGCCCCAGGCGGATTGGAAGCTCCGGAAACCTAACGTTCGATTCTAACGTCGCGTCCCGCTCTTTGTTATCTGCTTGCCAAGACACTCGAACCTAACTCGGTTGAGGCAACAATCGTGGATAAGCAACCCCGGACTTTTAGCACAATCTCGCCCAGATATCTTCACAATGTAGTCTTACATAGTGATACAGCAGAAAACTTATTTAACTAAAGCTACAACAGAGAAAACAATGTTACCGTGACTGAAACGTCGAACAAAATACAACTGAACACAAACTGAACCTGTCTGCGCGCTCAGATCTATAAAAAGTTCAGGAATCTGGCGATTAATTTTTCATCGCAAACACAGAGGCGCGAGCACAAAGCAAATCTCGAACTCGTTTTCGGGCCGATGTTCGCTGACGCAAGCGGCCAAGCGAACGAAAAGCCTCGAATATGTACGTTGCACCATAATGTTGCACGGAGGGAACAAAAAGAGGGAAGTCACGCGGTCAGGCACGCCGGTTAGTTATCCATCCTCCGTTCCCGCTCGCACCCCGTCGGTCTTTCTTAACCGATCCTTTCTCTCTCTCTCTCTCTCTCTCTCTCTCTCTCTCTCTTTTTCTGTTTGCCTCCTTGGCTTCGACAGCACGACGTAATAATACCAGGCAACAAGCAACGCATCGTACACGCATACATCGTCTCGTTTTTTCTTCGTCCCTTTCTCTTCCAGCCCGTCGCAATAACCTTTCTTGGCGGGAAACCAGACACGTGGTTCTCACACATAACATTTATTCTCGAACAAAGGATTCTTACCCGCGGCGTCGTAGTACTATGTCGTCCCACGCCGAGGAGCCTGTCGAAGTGCAATATTTTCGCTCGTCTTGTCTCGTCAAAACAATGCTTTGAGACGATCGACTATTTGCTTCCCGTTTGACGTTGACGACTTCTTCGTTATTCGAGCTTACCCTCGCTCGAATAACGATTGTTTCCAATCAAAAACAAATAAAGACGCGTTTAAATATTGAGAGAGTATGTTTTATCGAACAGAAGTCTGAACATTTTTCATTTCTTCTTGCACGCGTCAACTTGTATTGATACATACATAACTTATTTATTATTTATGTACACACATTTCTATTATATGAAGAAAATAAAACTTTGTGCTGGATACAGTTCGATAAGACATCTTTTATTTTCTTTTCATTTTCACGATTACTCGGTCGACATAAAAATAGGCAAGACAAGTAATTGCTATTCTCTAATTAGACAGAAAAAAGGGCGTGATGCTCAAAACAAATTATACAAAGTTAGAAATTCGCTACAAAGAGACCGCCTTGAGCACGAGTTAGTAAAAAGAGCTCGAAGCGAAACATCGAACGATTCCTATTAACCCGATAGCTCGGTCGGCGAGAAGATACAATAGTCGAGTACAGAAATCGAGCAGTCGAAACGACCGGCGGCGGCGCGGCAGTTTAAACAGAGCCTCTCGACGAGCGTTCCTTTCGTTTTGTAGACGATTAACGTTGGCTTTTCAACGGAAATTCAATTTAAGATATAAATAGCTTGAGAGAAAGAGAGATCAGGCCATTAAAATGGCCAAGGTGTGGCCAATAAGAAGGTAACTTGGCGCTTTGTCTGGTCGCGATCGTCGGTCTCTACGACACGGTATTGCATTACGTTTCACTCAGTGTTCCAGACCTACCACAATTCCGAACTTCGGTCTAGACTCAAGAACGGCGACGATCACACGTCGGTCATTCACACGCACGCGTAGAGGAGGTGCAATCCTCGCCGTCGTCGTGTGTCGAGCGTGTGTCTCTCTTACTTAGATTGTTCGCCGTCACCCTTCATCGACCGCGACGACAAGCCATTTCAATCGTGTCACAAATGTTCCTGACAAAGTATCTCGTCGCGTAAGTAGGAAACCTTGAATTCCTGAAGTGTGATGTGTTGTAAGACGACGCGTGTATTTGCTAAAATGGTCGATTCCGAGAATGATTCTCTCGTGTGAGAAAAACCGCCAAATCATGGCGCATTCAATTCCGATTCCTCGTTGAAGGTCGCAGACAATTTTATGTAGAAATGGATCTCTTTACAGAGCCGCATTAGATGTAAATATTCGCTAATTTGTTAAGATTTTTGGAAAAAATCAATGTTTGTTTCAAATTTGTTGTTGTTTTTTTTTTTTTTTTTTTTTTTTTTGTAACAATCTGACAATACAGTCTTTAAACAGTTACTTAATTTCGCTATATAAAAATCTTAAAGTGATCTTCAAAATGTAAAAGAAGTGTTATATTTACGGGTATATACTTATACATGTAACGCATATAGACGTTCTCTTTATCTTTGTAACAAATATAAAATAACAATATTGACGTTACTGTTACAAGATATTAACACACAGTTTATTCAAGATGATTACTTTTGTCTCGAGTTATATATCATGATATGTTGCAATTTTTAGATCTAATAATTACATAATTCGAGATCGTAAAGTCGAGTGCATAATTCACTGGCTGTAACGACGAGTTCATAACAAAAGTCTTAGAAAGTCTTAGAAAGATAATCAATGGACGAGGACAGCGAACGGCTTCTTTTCTGACCAAACAACCGGTTCTGGTTTCATGATCCTCGTCACCTGCGACCTTCTGTTACCGACGGGCCAACGACATTGCACCGGTTCAAAGGAAGTCTGGTGCCACTTTAACGACCTGCGCCTTGTACCGAGGAGACTCAGGGTCAGAGGCCAGACGGGCCACCAATACCCATGCGAAATTTATGGGTATAAGACGAGGAGGAGACGCACACGCCTAGCTGGATGCCGCGAACGCACAGCAGGGCCGAATCAACCAAATCAACAGATGCGTCTTGATTTATGCTCTCAAACTGCAAACACGCGCTCATGTTTTATTATAAAATTACCATATTCTGTTTACAATTACGTCTCTATTTTAGATATAATATACCGAAAGAAAATTGATGATCGGATGTATAAAACTTAATGCTCACTCGCGCGCACACGTTATACGTTTATATAAATTGTATTAATAAATAAAGAAGAAATTCTTCTTCTTTAATAACAATTTTCTCAAGTAAATTAAATAAATCATTCAAATATTTCAAAGAGAGATGAGAAGGCTTTCCGCAAAATAACAAAATTTTATCTCTTCCAATAATTAAAAAAATAGACTGTAAATTTAATTAAAAATTTCCATAATCAGGATAAATAAAATGAAAAATAAAACATGCAAGCGAAAGTAAAATCTTATAAATTAAGAAAATGATACTAGTTAAAAAAACATGCTAATATATAATTTGACACGATGTGAGAATAAAAAATTTTACGTGGGGGAAAGTTTCAGTTATTTCAAGGAGATTTAATTCAAATTATCCGTCTTGAAAAAAAACTGATGAAATGAGCAATAAGGATTCACCGAGATTGCTACGGTACTGGTACGATTGCGAATACGAATGAGTTATTTCTCCCTACGTTTCTACACCGTGCATTCTGCGAGTGAGCATTCTCGATTGCCTATGGGAAAGATTTTCGGCATATAATAGGACCTTGTTGTCGTCCTCCGCGGAGAGCTTTTATTAGAATTTGAGGTGCGCGGGAACTTCGGCGACTATAATGAATTTGCGAATCTGTCTGTCTGGCCTTTACGTCTGTTGTATAAAGGTTCAACGAAACGAGATTCGTGGGACAACATCTAATATGAGCAAAATTCCTTTTGTACAAATATACATATGTGCAAGTAAAAGGCTAATTAACGTGCTGCCGTTTCGGTGCCGCGTGTTAACGTTGCCGTCCGCCGTTACGGATGCGATGTATTTACAAAGGCAACAGGAAATTGTCTGTTGATGCGCAAGTACGTAAACAATTTCCTCGAAAAGCAACAACTTGTTTATATGCAAATTATATCGTCTTGCTTATCAAACACTTCAATTTCTTGACTTACAATTAGAAACCAAGCTTATCTATTGTACAAACAAAATCCTTGAAGACAGAAAACGTGGTAAAAAAGTCATTTGCTTTTATATGAAATTTATCATAAAAGCAAAAATGTGAGAAGAACAAGAGAGTGAAAATACAAGTCGCGCGTTTGGTTTTCTATTCTATGACTTAAGTCATGGTGACACATTGCTTGCAAGACGGATTAACGAATAATAATAGAAGCGGCCAGTTCATGCGAAGGTCTTCACTCGTCATCGACAACGTGGCGATTTATGTTTCTCGAGCGTATATAAAAGACTCGCTCGAAGGTGCCTTTAGCGCGAGTAAGTGTGGAGACCTTCGACGTTCGTTCCACCGTCCTTCTCCATTTCGCAATAGCGAAAGAGTCAGGCTGTTTACCGCTAGAAATAGATAGCCTAGTTAGGTAGTGTACGTTCTCGGCTCTATTCTTGGTACAAACTTTTTCCAAGCGCTCACGCTTGCACTTAAGCACTTCGTGTCTAGGTCTCGCGAAACTACGTTACTATACGATTGCCTCACTCATTCCCGTTACTGGCGTTTTATTATACACGATTACGCCGTATCAATTTCACAATAAATCATTCCGATCTTACTGCACAGAAAACCAAATCCACGGCAATTCAACAGTTCTCGTAAATTAAACGTTCCGCGAAGCGACCAATACTGCTCAATCTTTGAACGACGTTTAAATTACAACAGATATTTTTCTCTTCTAGATGAAATATTGTATGTACGTGCAGTGTAAAGTAGTGTAATTAAGTTATAATTGAATCATACATTGTCTTCCAAGGAAAAATCTGTCAATTTGAGTAGAGAAATTTGAAATTTGAATAAAAGGAAAAAAATCTTACATGAAATTCCGTTAAATCAAAATCTATATATTAAAAAGATCGTATAAGTTTCCTCTATCATTTATGACAGACTTTTATACTGCACAAAAGATATTACAAAACCTTTTATACTGATTTCTGAAGAGTGGGTCAGCGATATACTACTTTTGCTTTTACTATTCTTCTACCTACTTTCCTCGTGATTCCTAGGCCGATTTCCATCTTCGGCTGGCATGGCCTTGAGAAGTGTTTTTTTTCGTTAGACCTAATCCGTGATCTCGCATGTTACGGTCTTTGTTTCGCAGACCCGATCTGCCGACAGTTTCCTAGAACACACTTCGCATCGGCCGAAATTAAGGATATTTATTGGTCTGGCGCTACTAGCGGAATCTGAAACTTGAGAAAAAAAAGCCGGAATAGCCATCTCTCCCCGATCCTAGAGGTCTTCGTTCATGGAAATGAGACAACCTTGATCATAAGACAGGTCTAACCGATTACAAAACAAGAGAGTTGTGTAGAACAGTTGGGTAGTGGAGAACTCGCGTTCGCACTTCAAACGCTACACATTTCACGCGTGGCAAAAAGTTAAGACACGATAAAATACTTCTATCTAACATACATTAATTAATAAACTTTTGTCTTTATCATTGTGCGTATATCTTCTGATTCCGATAACAGAAATATTATTAAATACAGGGACTCTGTATTATAGCAAAAATTTTCACAATTTGTTGCGTTTGCAAAAACAACATACACATACAAGCGAGTGACATCAAAAGTAATTGCATTTCTCTTTTGTTGATGGAAATGCAGTTAATTCTAAGCATACTTTCAAAGAATCCTTCAAGATAAGATCTTAATGGCGCTCCGTATTTCGCGGTAAAAGTAAGGACCTTTCAGACGAAGTCAGTTGATTTAATCACTTAACTTGTTCGTACCAACGAAGAGACACCTTTGAAGTAAAACGTGTCTGATGGTACATCAGTCTCGGAGAAGTCTTCGGAGCGGCCAAAATCATTTTCTGGAAAGTACCCGGGACAAGCGTATCAAAGAACGAGAGAAATGTTGCAAAGTCGACGTTATCGAACAAGAGATGGAAGAGAGTCAGATTGCTGTACTGGAATAAGTACGTAGTGTAAAATACGTTGGAGTCTGAGAGTGATTAATGAGTACAAAATAAAAAAACCAACCATCAGTAATTGGTAAAAAATCACGTGTTTTTCCATCGCGTTAAGAAGATTCTATTTCTCCACAATTAGATGATTTTTCGTGGTGGCGCATACACAAGAGAGACGAAAACAGAACGAAACGACAAGCGCGATCAAACATCGCAATTAAAACAAAGCTTATGGCATTTGTTCGCCGCTCCATCACATGTTTCTCAATCGCCGCAGAGTCCTATGAGAATAACAGCAACGAGAAAAAAACGGCAACTTTGTTTGATGGGAGTGACAATGATTATTTCACGGCGGGGAATGACTACATATAATCTATAACGCTAAGAGTCACAAATCTGTGCGAATGTCTTTTTTATTGTCTATTGTTTTCGACAATTGTGTTATTATGTAATTAAACACTGACAATAATTGTTACTTTTATTCAAGATATAAATATTTTTTTATTATTTGCGTTGTTGATCAGTTAGAGACCGATGTTCTATAACAAAACTATCCCCAATAGCCGTTAATTCTTATTTTAATGATGTGTATTATGACCCACATGCTGAGTCATCGGTTAAACGAATAAGACATTGCATGACACACGTGATGTGTTGTTGGTATCAAATGGATTAACGACAAAGAAATTAATTAACTACGGTATTGTCATGGAAATACTAGCCGAGGGATGTAAACAAAACTACGAGAATCTTTTGTTAAAGATCTGTGTTTACTTGAAGAGTATTATTGGCTCCAGTTTTCCTTTCACAGTATACAATATTTTTTCAAGAACAAATGACACATGCGCTTTTTGTAATATGATCAAATTATATATTATATATTAGCTAGATCATTTATATGTTTTATTAACTGGTGGAATAAAATGGTTAGCTTAATATATCACCAACGCATGCAAATACTGAGTGACATTTCTCTTCTCTGATATGAATTATTAGATAAGCATGGTAATATAACCGACTGAATTGAGGGAGAAGACTTTTGTTTTTTCTCTAAGCTGCTATTAATCATCCGAGATCTCATTATACCAATATTACAATTCTCGAGCATCAATTAAAATCATTCGCCTGCTAACTCTCTGTAAGTTTTTCGGTTAACTAAACAGAATGCGCAAGGTGTTCCAAAATTGACTCATCGTAAACTTAAGTAAGATAAACAAGCAAAAAACATAATAAAAGAGATAGGCAAGTCCAAGCAAGCCTGAAATTTTTCTACTACATCATTCCTGGATGAAATTATAAAATTGACGCTATTAATTACTTTCTACAAAGCATACTATCTCGGAGTTTGTATGTGTATAAAAACATAAAATATCGTTTAAAAAAGAACTTTTTTACAACGCGTAAAGCAGATGATTATGTACTTTCTATTTGAAAATCTTTTGGTGTAAATTTACAAAGTTAAAATTCATAACAATGATATAATAATGTTTTCATAATATATTACGTATATTACTTAAGATTAAAAATAAATATTATTCGTGAGTATAAATTTGTTCGCGTTATTTATTCTCAGGTATAATTTCTAATTAATTCTTGCATTTAATGATATCCGGCTGATGTAATCATTAAACGCGAGTCATGTTAAATTCGCCTTGAGTATCTTGTTTTTCTCACAAAGTAACTCTCGTAGCGCGCGACAGGAGCCTGATCGAATTGGCGTGAGTTAAATCATCTTTGTAAGACTGTTTGTTCATCGATGCGTTCTATCCCGACACTTCCTTATCACGATTGTTACTCTCTCCGTATCCTCTTTCTTCAACCACTCCCTCTTTCTCTTCTCTCATTTCACTGTACTCGTCGACACACATATATGACACTCACTATATTTAGAATAGGTAAATTATAGCGAGCTACCAACTGCCAGTCAACGTGTGAGCCTCTTGCTCAGGTGTTAAATGAAAAGTCGAGACGGTAGTGTGCGGAAAAGAAAGAAGAGAAGAGCAACAGAGTGTTAATCTGGTGGTTTATTACTACGAGAATCCCTCCGGAGCGCGTGGCTTCGCACTGCGTCTGCTAATCAGACAGGCAGGCTGATTGGCTGGCTAGCTAGCTAGCTAGCTGGCTAGCTGGCTGATTGGCTGACTGACTGGCTAGTAGTTGGTTGGCTGGTTAAGTGACTAGCTAGCTGGTTGGTTGGTTAATTGATTGGCTGGCTGACTGGCTGGCTAGACAGAAAGGCAAGTTCTCTCTTTCTCGCGTTGCATATCAGTGGAATTAAGTTCGTTTCTACGTAGTTTGACGACCCTACTATTCTACAAAGACTGCAACAACGATAAAAATAGCAGTGATAGTGGCGACGACAAAAAGGAGTGTTCGAAATCTCGAATCTCACTAGGATTATCCTCTCTCCCTCTTAGAAACACCACATTTGTTTGTATGTCCGTTTGATCTCGGCTGACTGCTCCGGCTTATTACTGCGCACCAACATTATTACCACGTCTTATCACATCTCTCGAGTCCAGATATTCCGAGAAGCGTCAGAGACGCCGCTTTCGACGATTTTGATGTATGGAATATCCGAGCGCATTGCTGCCAGCGTGTAGTTTCGTGCCTCGCATACAAAGCAACGATGCAGATTGCTTGAGGAAGGAACGCCATTGCAATATGGATTTTATCCTATTCGATCGGAAAGTCAACTTCGATTATTCGCCAACAACGTTAAACTCACAATCAGTATCGACGTTAGAAGGATCAACAAGGATCGCGTTGTGACTTTAACTTTATTTAATTTCTCACAACAATTCTAATTAAATTCACTTTATAAACAGAATCTCTTTGTATGTTTTTTGACATGAAATATTCTATGTGTTTCAAAATTTTGTTGTATATTTTACTGTATTAATTTTTTTATTTTTAATTTTATAATAATCAATACCGCGCACAACAATCAATCATCTCAGTTTTGTCTTTACTGTCATATCCATAGTATCGTAATATAATTATATTTTCACGCAACTCCTACGATATACTCAGGTAACATCGAAAATTCTGAGTTTTCTTCGAATTCTTTCTCAATTAAATTCCTAAGTGCCATCTGTCGCTGTCCTAATTAGTTTATCGTGCCACGATAAATTGCCGCGTGTATACGATACATTTGTTCATAGACGCGGAAGACGCTAAAATAAGCGACATTAATGTATTCAGCACGTATCATTCCGTTAAGAAAAAAAAGTGACTGACAACACGATAACGTTGGTGTCCGTTTCCTCTATTTGCAATCGGCTCGTTAATCGTTTTTCTTCGTCTACACGTGTCTCAAGAAAATGGATCGTTATAAGTTATTAACGTCTTCGTTCAACGTCGGCGGATCGCGATAAAATAACAGCGCTGACAGCAGTAAGCTGTTATTTTACCGGCACTACCGGTAATATTTTTCTATAAAACATAATGCACACACACACTCGAGAACTCGTCGACAATGTTCATCCGTAGAGACCGGCATATTTATTTCCGCCGTGTTTAACTCACACGCTGTGCTCATCACACATGTTCTTCTCCGCAAATGCCAAGTTATGAATATACATTATTTTTCAGTAACATTTTCGCAAATCGCAGACAGCCTAAGCTCCTCGAGAGAGAACTGCGCGCGCAACTGGCGGCACGGTAATTCTTTCTCATCTCGTAATTAGGAAACCAAGGACCACGAAAGGACAAAAAATTCGTCAGACACGTAGGGAGAAGAGAAGAGAAGGGACGCGATATCGCGTCGAAATGGAAAAGCCAGGGTTAAGGTGTGAAACGAGCAAATATAATGGGTACGTCGTTTTGTTAGAAACGCTGATAAAAATACTACAATAAATTTGCCTAACGTTTTGTTTCACGTAATCACAAAATGTCGGAAAATTACTGATAATGGTAATGTTTTTAGTTTCTAAAGTAAAACATGCAAAAAATATATTTATCAGAAAAATGTGAGATCTCTCGGAAGTACAGAACTTTGATTTTCTAAGATAATGATATAGAAAATGATTTTAGTTTTTAGTGAAACAATTCATGGAAATAAATAAACATATATTCTATACTTGATATACTTGTAAGTCATAGTGTTTAAAACTAATCAATTTTAAAAGTGCAAATTTAGAAGTAATCAAACTATTAAAACAATTATCGATACTAGTTAGAATGATCTGTTTGATCTGTTTGATCAAGAAAAAAGTGACAAAGAAAAAATTGATTACATGAAAACTGTAGAATCAATATTCGGCATGCGTGATAATTACTACGTTTTCACAAATTTCTTTTGTCTCGCCACTTTCGTGAAGATTATTACTCTCCTTCCTTGCACTTTCATGCCTGATTACAATGTGAATATAAATTTGAATATAAATTCGAAGAATTACTATGTGCACAATTGCTAAATGCACCCCAACTTAAATCGCGCTTGTTTGTGAACTTTATCACGCTTTACTTATATTGTGTAGCGGCATTGAACTGTTTTTGCTCCAGGTGAGGACTATAAATAGCGGAAATATTGATAGCCACGAACATCCAGATGACTGCGAATAATTCTGAGAACGTATGTGGTTGCCATGTGGTCAACGCGTATATATAAGTATAGCGCGTAGTCTTGCGAGAGTAAATAATACTCGTGGTAACACGGATAATTTTTTTTGTAGATTGTAAAGAGTGTTTATATACATACGCATACGTGTCTCACATTACAAACAACGAGAAATCTCACTTTCTAAACAATAAATTATGTTTTTATTTGTGATCGTCATTTGCAAGTTAATATACAAATTTATTGTATAATTTTGATTTCTTATTTTTCCAGTATTATTACATAAATAATGTAATGTATACCGTATTTATCCGACAAACGGTCAATGATTAGCGCTGTATAAAAGTCACGGGATACACGTGAGTCATTGTTGCGCCAGACAGGGCGGTTACGAGCCGGCCGGTCTCCGCACTCGTTAGGAGATGTTTTAATGGGCCATCGCTTTGGATTTGCCGGTATTTAATTACAGAGGCTCTCAATTCGCTTCCACGTGCACAACGATCGCGATTTCTTCGAAAAATAAAGTCAAAATAGTGGGATTACATGATAAATGAAAACAGAAAGAAAACCAGCACTGCGATATAACTTTATTAAAATTAAGTAAATAAAGAATATAAAAGAAATACGAAAGATCAAAGCGATAACACGTTAGTGACACTGTTAGTTGTAAAAAGCTTTCTAAACGGTAAAAAAATAGAGTATGATTGCTTTTTGTGTTTGTGCTACGCACCCAAACGCAATAACGCATGGCGCAACATAAACGCGAATATTCCACTCTTCTGGAAGGAATAGACGAGGAGGTTAGAGAAGTGAGAGGAGAGACAGACGAAGAGACATAGTCAGCGAAGGGAAAGGTACGAGAGAGAGAGAGAGAGAGAGAGAGAGAGAGAGAGAGAGAGAAAGAGACAGAAAAGGACAGAAAAACAAGAGAGACACAGTAAACGGTAAAAGAAAGAGAGAGAAAGATAAGTACTTTACCATTCCATAAAACGGGAGTGTGAGTGTTGTGTCTGGCGCTGGACCCACTCTAGGGTGAACGCCCTGGAACTCCTGCGCGCAGACGATTTTTCGTCTCATTCCCGTCTAGATCCTTCGACTGTTTCCTTCTCACTCGCTCTCTTTTGCGTCGTCAAGCTCTTCCTCTTGCGTCTGCTCGCATCTTTCTTCTCCGGAGCTTCGACAGACTTCGCAAGGTGTCTACACTCTTGGACATAAATGAAACGGCAAGAAGGGAAACGATGGCGGACCGACGGATGTAGGTTCGTTTCACCGGGGATTTTCTATTCCCACAGGCATGTCTGCAATGTGGCTTAGAGAGAGTTTAGGTTTCTTGCCACCTCGCTCTCCCCTTTTTCGCCCACGCAATATGTTTAGATTTATTCGCGCGTGGTCGGCGCAACACGTTTCTCGAAACTATCGACTGTGTACTCATCGATAACGCCGTCGGAAAATTTTTCTACGAGCGTGATCACGCTATGCAAAAAGTCGACATGAATTTTTACGGCATGCAAGTTTATTTAAAACATATTTGATTCTTCAAACACACTCACAAAAGAAAGTATAATAAAATAAAAATAAATTACAAAATAATAAAAATTCCAGTAATTATGAAATTAAATTTTCACAAAAAGTTGTTAAAATTTTTAATTTTCTACAAAATAAAAATGCATCAACAATTAAGTTTTTTATAAAAATTACTTTATATTTTTGCAGAAATATAAGATCACTTTATGTTATCCCTTTTTATAATATTTTGTACTTAAAATAAAATTCATATACTATTATTTTAGAAAGTGATAGAAAAGGAAAAGCAGAAATAAAAAATATTTCCGAAAAGAATAGATCCTATCTTCTTCCGTTTTTTGAGAGATAAATTTCTAGTTCAAGAATTTGAAAGTGTTGATTTGGCCGAGAGGTTGGCAGTGACTAATTAACGCCAGATATAAAGCGCGCCATTCAGACGACAATATACCGAGTCGTCGTTAAACGAGCTAGCGCCAAGTTTCTTCGTAAACGTGGCAATTTATGAAAGCGGTCCTAATAACGTGAATGCAAAATAACGCGGTTGCACGCGTGTAAGATTCCTTGGCAAGTTTTGCCAACGTATAGTATAAGCCAAATAATAATAACTGCCATAAATATAGCGGAATTTCAACAAGATTCACGCGCGCGAAGAGCTTTGATTTATGGCCGACCGTTTCTCGTATCGTCTATGCGCGCTACTCGTACTTTCTATTCTCCAATCGTTATCTACTGCGCTTTAATTACGTGCAATCGGGAAAACTGTACTTCGTCGCGTGCAACATGTCACGCATCGCGCGTTCAGATTTATTTGATCTCGTTGCGAGAGTTATCATCATCGCATCGTTGTCGCTTCGCGCGCGCGTGAGGGATGCGGTCATTGTCGATTGTCCAAACGCGAATGTTATAATAACACAGTGG
>QVNW01002548.1:0-35346 GCA_014825475.1 Pseudomyrmex flavicornis
ATTTTTTAATTATGAAAAAAGAGAGAAGTAATGCAGAAATTATAATAATTAATATTCTCATTCTCTCTCTCTCTCTTTCTCTCTTTCACTTTCTTTTATTACGAAATCCTCAACTGAAAAATACTACATCACGCAATGTCTCATAAATTACGAAGATCACTCAACATGTGTTTATGATGTATTAATTGCACACAGGTTGTCTCTGGCGAACGCGTTATACGACAACCCGTCGTTGCCGCGCAGAAAACTTCTGCTGAGCACTGGCGGCCAGAATTATCGACCGCCCTTGGAGAGATCGAAGAGCGCGCCAAAATTGTCGGCGATTGAGGAAGACGCTGTCGCTGAGGAAATAGAACAACAAAGACTGCTGGAGGAACTGCACTCGCTGGAAACTGTGGCGCGCAGCTGGGAGGATCAGGACAGCTGGAGAATAGCCAGGCTCCTGGACGCTCTCAATCGCGAGTCCTCCGACGAGAACGGCAGCATCTCCAGCGGATGCGAAACCGCCAGCACGGCTACGAGCGAAGAAAGAGCAGTCACGGGTCTGGAAGATCATCTCGCACAGAGTGAGTATATTTGCGAAATTATTATATTTGCAATGATTGTGTGTCACTTGTTTTCAAATATTTTTTAATAAATGCAAACAATTACTTTGAGCAATGCAAAATATAAATTTCTTGATCTCAATAAAATATTTGGTTAGTTAAAATTTTGTCTTGCGTAATATCTTATACATTGTAATTATATGCGTAACGTGTTTTTTTTTTTTTTTAATTTTAAAATATTCTTTTACAAAAAAACATTTAACGGGCAAATATTTCCATGCTATGCATTAGTTAGTATGTCGAAAGGGCAGTTGCTTGACAGGTAGAAACCAGTTGAAACGTACCATATGAAACCGTTAGCTTCTAGTCTCCTTGTTAAAACTTGCTTACCTTTCAAAATGCATTTACCAGATCAAAACGATCAACGAGGATCGATCAAGAGGGTTTTGTCGGAGACTCGAATCGGCGAGGGACTGGGACCGCGAAGAAATTCGGAAGGCTCGCCGCATTTCATGACGTGTACTGGTAGTCCTCGTTTCAATTCTATGAATCCTGTGAAGAGATTACCTCTGAGGAGCGAGGAAGAAGAATCGATGGAAGAAGAGGAGGAAGAGATAGACACATCGAATGTATTCGACTTCGAGGACGTCGAGGATCTCGAAGATGTGGTGGATTATCGGCCGAGAGGCGAGGTGCTGAATAGGATTGACGAGTCGCAAAATAGAGAAAGGCGAACGAACGAGACGTATCCCAGTAGGACTGGGCACCAGTTTCTGCAGAACGAGGACGTTTCATTCCTAACTTTGGATTCTCTCGACGAGGAGGCCGACAGCGACGAGAGCGGTTACGTGGAAGCGCCACCTAAGTCTTTGTTAGGTCAGGACGATAGGAAGGAAGAAGAGGAAAGCGAGCATTCGTGCTTGGATTCGCTGAAAAATCAATCAAAATCGATAACAATCTGTAGAAATGTAAGAACCGACGAAAACGAAAATCAGAGGACGAAACACGAAAATCTGAAAATGAGCAAAGAAGATAAAACAGAGTCTCAAAAAGCGGAGAAGAAAGATTCTTTGTTGGTGGTTGACGATAGTCAAAGAATCAAGGAACGGGAAAGAGAAAGAGCGGACTTCAAGTATCCTATCTCAGAAACCATTAAGAAACTAGCTAGCGCGTCGCTAAGAAATTCCAAGTCTCTCGAGATGACGAGCAATAAATGCTTGAACGTTCTAAATAATTTCAAAACCTCCAAGTCGTTCGACAGCGTAAACGTCGACGAGATTACTGTGGAATCGCCGAGTCTTCACCAAAGGAAACAATTGCTGGCACAACGCGGCGTCATGGTTTAAAACGGGAGATGAACATTCGATAAACAGTCGATTGAGATAAAAAATTTCATTCATCTCTATTACTGAGTTTTCTCGCGAACAATTGAAGATACTTTTGTTTTTCTTTCTTAAAGATATTTTAATATTCCAGAAAAATATCGAGTTTTTAACAAGAGTGCATGGAGTAACATTTTAAGTGGAATTTGCTTCATGTGTTTTTATCAAATTGTTTGATTTATATGTATATTTTATTTATATTTAACAAATGTGGAATTTGATTTAAACAAAAAAAAAAAAAAAAAATTACGGGGAGTCAATTTTCTTATTGCTCGTAATAACATTGGGTGGTCTTTCAAATTTGCTCCAAGAAATCCAATGTGAAAAAAATCGAAATAATTATGACTGTGTTACGATATTCATTGCCACGTCAGTACACATGACGTAAACTATAGATTTGCAGTATTGAATATCAGAATGCAGATTCAAATATCTATTAGATTTTATAAGAAAAACTTCGACTTGTTTTTCTTTAGTACGGAACAAAAGTTAAGTCAATAAACAAAACAAGTATTAATGCCGGTATTAAAATCAAGCGCAATAAAAAAAAGTTGTATAGTTCTGTTTTATCGAATATAAAATCTCGATATCTCATAATCTTACAACTAGAGATTCAAATACAGAAGTCAGTCCCCGACAGTCGCAAGACACACCTATCGAATCATCCACATAGTTGTTAATGATGCGCGTCATTTTACGATCAATTAAATATTGAATTACAACATATATATGTTAAAACATATGTAATATTTTAATTAATTATAAATCGACGAGTTCTCAGAGACGGCAGAGTTAATAAAGAATAAGTAATTATGTTCGTAAATGTCTTTTTTGTGAAATAGAGATCAGTGTTCCATTGTTGTTTGTATAGCAATAAGAACGAAACAAAATAAAGTCGTCGTAAAATGTAAATATCGTGTGTTGTTATTGGGAATATTTTCTTGTCGGACTTATTGAGATCCGAATCTGTTATTTTAATTCAAATACTAAATATTTTGTTAACTTTATTTACACACATACTATCACATTTATACAAGATTCGTCATGAAAAATTGCAGTATTTTTTTTTGTTTTATCGGAAATATTTTTCTTTGTTAATTTTCTGTGAAAACAAAATAGTTGAGATTTTATACACGTTACGATAAAAATCTTTCTATTACAACCGATCAATTACATACATTATCGATGGTAATAATTTGGTGATAATTTGTTCGTTTATAATATAGCGTGTATCGTAGATAAAAAATTTTAAATTAAAGCATGTGTTATAAATGTTAATACTCGGTTATAGGAAAACTCGAGTAAGAATTCCTAGTATTTTTAGAGGATTTTGCTATTACTGCAAAGTCTGACATTCTGTGCCAGATACAGCTGGAGTCTCTATTATGACAATTGTCGTGTACGAAACAGAGATAGTATCAATAAAACAAAATCTTTTGAAAAGTCAAACTTCCTCTAATTAAGATTTTTTGCCTAAACTACGTATTTTCTTTGTTTCTCTGTATAATGCATCTTTTTGAACTGTAAAAAAATTTATGTGTATTATTCATAGATATCTAAATATCTAATTATCATTATATATAGATAACTATTCAAGTAATTATTTTTCAGTCACTATACACATATAATAGTTATTAAAAGATTATATTAAAAGTGTGATTAAGGACACTCAAATGTTTGTGCTTCGATATTAGAAACTAACTTACAATTACAATTACTTTACAATTGTAGAAAATAATACACAAAACTAGTTACTTACCAAAAGGATCAAAAAATATAAATTCTAATTTATCACCTAGCCTTTCTCGAATACGCATCACTTTGTGGCCACTCACAATGCTTTCTGCCATAACCAAGATATTTCTGCAATAAACAATAGTAATAATAAATAATTTTTAACTGATAATAAAGTCGTGTTTGATTAACAAAGAGAATTTTTGCTGCTAGACTACAAATTTTGTATTTTCATATACATGACTGATCGGTTCAATGTTCTCGCGGTCTAGTACAGGGGTTACTTGGAATCCCAAGTGAATTTGGTTTACAGAAATTGGCATAAAAACAAACCCAAGATGTTAGGCAGATTCGAACTCAGAACCTCTTCAGGTTCGCAGTCCTTGCACTAGATCAAGACAGATCATTAGACCGATCATATTTTTAACACATATTGTATATTTTAATCTAACTTAACCTAACCTAACCTCAAAGTTTATATTTATTTCATCAATGACTTTACTTACTTGCTTTTTGCTTTCTTCAATAACACATTCGTTATAAACATGTTGCTAGAAAGCTCTTTCGAGATCCTAAATTTTATCTGCACGTATATGTAATACGCGTAAATAAATAAATAAAATATATCCAAAAAAAAGACTTGATGTTTAATCACACTGGTATATCAGCTAATGTTGCACTGATA
Organism: Pseudomyrmex flavicornis; assembly: GCA_014825475.1. Classification (NCBI taxonomy): domain Eukaryota; kingdom Metazoa; phylum Arthropoda; class Insecta; order Hymenoptera; family Formicidae; genus Pseudomyrmex; species Pseudomyrmex flavicornis. Next base: position 4,347 of record QVNW01002548.1, read on the forward strand.
GCTAGTGCGTCAAATGTATTGCGATTCTCGAAATGTGCGTGCGAATTCGATATTTCGAGAATTGTAATATCGCGAGTTGACTCGAAATTTTGAAAATTGCAATTAGACCGCGCTTTCGGAATGGTGAGCAGTTTTTACGGCAAAACTCATATATATCGGAAAATTATAAATCTGTAAGTTTTTATATAATACACCAAGAAAATGTTTTTAAACAAATTAAACAAATAAAAACAAATTCCACATGTGAAGAAAAAAATAAATTAATCTATTCAATTAAAATTAATGTCTGTTTATCAGAATTTATTGTGACGATTACATTTGAGCAAAATTACACACGTGATAATATATTATAAAGTGTTCAATATTATCCAGAAGCTTTATAAAATAAATATATATATATATATCAAAAACAGTGCATACACATCTTCTCGTCAGGATTGTTTTTCATTTAAGAAATTCAAGGAACTTCTTACATAAATTTCTGAGAACATAAGTTTGCGCGAATATCGATATTTTTTTACTGTGTGTATGAAAAATAGTTTTATATTATTTCACATTATAACGTACTATCATATTGCATTTTATCAAACATTAAGTCTATGATAAAATAAATCTTTTTATTTCCTAATAAAACGTGAAAAATACATGCAACATTAAATGTTATATGTTCTCATATTTTGTATCTTGTTCTATGCCTCCTACCCTTTGTGTTAAAAAAAAGCAGTCGGTGAAGAGTAAAACCCCGATTTTGACATTATCATTAAGATGTGCAATTCAATCATCTTGTAATAATTCAGATGTAAATGTACAAAACCAGCACTTTCTACATATATGTAAGAATTGTAATAATAAACAAAAATAAATATAGACGACAGTATTCATAGTTCAATCTTACGTTCAAGATTGTCTCAAGTTCATCCTTACCGCTGTACTTGAGATGATCGCAGATATAAGATTTAACTGCGAATACCAGCCGTAGTTCTTGATGTGCACATCAAGACACTTTAGTCTTGACCTTATCATCAGCTAAAATTTCCAATTGTTTGATCACTTTGTTAAGCTCAACGTCTTTCTCTAACTTGAGATAATTGACCTGTTTTACGTTATGTATTGTACTCCATGTAGGTAGCAGTTTGCACAATTGACGAATATGCTCCTCCAGTTCTTGCAATGTTAGTTTTGTCCGAAACGAGTTGTCTAGTTTTTGTATTACAGCTTCCATCGAAAGAACGTTCTTCTTCTCTGTTACAAAAATATTGCGGAGAAGCTTCGCTAATTCGGGAAATCTGGAATACATTGCGGCTTCCTTGTCCGCGTTTGGTGTTCTTGTCATTGCTTCCAGTGCCTTGGCCGCTTGTTTAGCACGAACCTACAAATATTCAATATTAAATTTACATTATAACAAATATAATTGTTTTTTGTATGAATGTTTATCTAGATAAATAGTATTTTTACCTTCTCAAGCAGAGCTTTAGGAATGCCTTTGAGAAGCGAATTGACGTGATCCTTTGTGGATGGTGTAGTCGGTGGAGTATCTACAATGGTAATGTTAACTTTTGGAATGTCGTCTTCTGTGGTCTGGGATGTAGAATCTTGCGTGGGGGACTTCGAGTTTGAAGTCATGTTTGCTTCAGCCAGCTTCTGCAGTGCTTTCTCCATGCGTGTGCCACAGTTGAACAAAGATTTAGCTTTGTCTGTACAAAATTTATATAAACACATTTTAAATAAATCCGTATCGTTAACTAATAATTAAAAAACAAACGGAACAGCTTACGTATTCTATAAATGATCTTATCGTTTGTAAGTGTTTTAAATCCATTTTCTAAAGTTAAGTTTTTTCTTGAAGATCGACGCGTGGAATGCATAATGCAAGAACGTACAACTGTTTAAGTGTTACGCATAAAGTTACTTTTTATATCGATTGTTATGTGCTGATCAATCACTAAAGTCTTTCACCATTAACGTTAACTAACACTCAAATTTTGCAAATATGCAAACGCACTGTTCTTTAATCCTCTTTTGCAATACTCTGCCCTACTTACTCTGCCCAACTTACTCCAAAGAATGAGACCACGTTACATCATCGTGTAAGAGAACATACTTTTGTAACAAAACATTTATGTATAGACATTCCATACTTGTATTATTTTAATATAATAGAATGTCTCTAGAATGCACGTATGCATTATATGTAAAACAATTCATTGTCATAAAGTACAATCTTTGTCTTTTAAAATAAATCAGGTTCATTACCGTGTGTTCTTTTGTTGCTAAACAATGAAAATTTAAAGTTAAGAATTTTAGCCTTTCTATGAAGTCACAAAGGCACACATGGATAAGATATATGTACAAAAATCTGACAAATGAGTGATAACAAAGACATTTTCGAGATTATTTTCTATATGATCTTTAAGTGAGAACAAAAAATCCAAAATCAGATTCGAATTCTACATTTAACATCTATAAAAATCATCTTTCTTTTTTAACGATAAAATTGTAAATTTTATAGATCACCGCAATAGAAACTTAATTTTATCACATGTATAAATTTTCAATCGTAATTCTTACCAAGAACATCTTTAGCAGTTTGTTTCTCAACTTGAGGAGGCTGTGGCAGTTCAGCTTCCTCAATTTCCTTGCAAGTTTCTACATCAAACATGGGATGCCAACATACCAGTTTCTCTCTTGGTATATTTAGCAATTGCACTTGTCCACAGCTTTGCAAAAATTTCTCGTGTTCATCTCTTACTCTCTCTGTGATCAAATTTGCATTGTGTTAATAAAGTTAAGAAAAACTTAAAGTTACATGAACAAAGTAACAGTTGATTGAGATAAATCTAGTTGAGATGATACCTAATAGAGCATTGTGAAATTTCTTTCGTCTTTTCAGCACTACTGTAGGACTCATACTGCTCTCTGATGCACATTTCAATATATTGTCTGCATCCGGTGTATTTCTTCCATTACTGGGTTCAACCATAGGTGTCAGAACCAACTCGTATTTCTCTTGTTTGGACACAGAACCAAAATTTCTATACTTTTCCTGATGAAAGGTATATGCATCGGGATAAATAGTTTTTATTTGAGCTAGATGATGCAGTGTTAAATCACGTTGCAATAGCATTTGAACCTGAGGTTTCAACTTTTTAAATGTTATTAACTCTTTTCTGTTAAACATCATCGCTGACACCTGAAAGCAGAATCAAGCTTATTACATTTTGTTATTTCAAATCATTTGCAACAAAACACATCTAGAGAAAATATTCGGAATATAGAGCAATATGTTAAAAATCCTTTCAGATAGAAATATTACCGTATCTATATGTTGAAACACTTCAGCCAAGAATCTATAGCCACTTGGCAGTGCCAGTCCAGGCTTTGCACTTTCAGCCAGTGACATATATCTTTGATGTGCTTTAGTAGGACTGGACTTGAATGGACTTGTTTCTTTAGGTTCAAATAAAAGTTGCCTTTGGGGACTGGCTATTTTTGCCAGATCCTTGTTCTTAGTTGGAGTCAACAATGTCTTAGTTGGAGACTTATACTCTTTCTGTGGACTTTAAATTAAAAAGAAGCACAAAATTATTATCTCTTTATTTGACTTTTAAGTTATTATGTAAAACTTAGTTACCTCAAGGGAACTTCAACTTCTATCTTTTCAAATTTCTGCATCTTAGGTTTTGTGACTACTTTATTCAAGGGTTCTTCAACAGACTGTTTATTTATGTTCTCTAACGCCTGTTCGCACTGCTTGATCTTTTGTATTCTAGCTTGCAACTCCATCAATCTCGAGGACTTGTTGAGTCTGTTCTTGATTTCGATCAAATTTAAATTTTCAATTCTCGCCTGTTTCTCCATCTTCAAGAGTATCTTTGATGATGTTGGACTATCAGCGAGCTGTTCACTCTCGGTATCTTTAATCGTGCTTTCTTTCGGAACAAAAGAGCTCTTTTTGGGGGTTTGTGGCTGCTTTTTCTTCGGACTGAGTGCGCCCTTCTTTTCAAAAGGCACAGTTTTTGTTTGGGCATCGTCATTTCTCTTCTTCAGCAAGCTATCTCGAATATCTGTCTGATTTCCATCAGTAGAGTGCAGTCTGCTGCGTGAACGCGTGACTCGTGTTCTAGGCTTACCGACCTTATCGGAACTCGTCCCTTTCGGAGAATCGAACTGAATGTTGCGGACAACTCTGTTGGCGCGAAAAACTTCCTTCGCGTTTGCGGGCGCATCCTTCAACACGACTTTCGGACTCGTGCTTTCCTTGTCCAAGATCTGGTCCGAATTCTCGGTATCTATCAACGCTTGACTGCTCGAGTGATCTCGCTCCAGCAGTAAAACCTTGGACTTACCGCGTAATTCGTCGCCCGCCTGACGTTTGCGAGTGTTAAAATACGCCGCTACCGACGGCTGCGACATTCTCACACGCGAAGTAATTGCGAGATCACACAAAAATGCGAATGTTTCGCGTTCTCGCGTTAGAAAACGTACGATATAGGTTTGTGTGGGGCCGACTGGTCGTCCCGCCTTTTTAATACGTATTGGCGCGAACAACAGTTTATACCAGCTGATTGCGACGAAGGATTACGCGTGGCAAGTAATGATGACGTATACGTAGATGGCTAACGCGAACGCAACAAAATCGACTACGGTCGACGTTACCGGTCGAGCATTCCGAATGGAATTGACCAATCGCGTCGGTCGCGGTTGACGTTTATTCGAGCAACGTTCGGTCCCTTGAGAAGAAAAAGGAATTCTCTACATACACAATTCCAGTTCTCTTTCGGACGCTGTTGGAGCAAATGAGTGCGCCTAGAAAGGGGATATATTTTCCCTTGGGGAAAATAGCGATTCGGTCCAGGTGCGTGTGTGTGTGTGTGTTCGTATATGCACACTATGCCGACAATACACACACACATAACGGCTCTCGCAGCAGAGCATCATTGCCTCGTTCAGCGAATCACCTCGTCTCGCTTTTCCGGAAATACGTAGATCACTTGGCGGAAGTAACGTAATGATAATTTAGCTAATGAGTCGGTATTTTTTTTTGTAGATACATGTGAACACGCGATCTTCTTTACGCACGCGACTGACGATCTCGTGGATGAAGGATCAAAGAGCGGCAAAGACAAATAACCTGTGAATGTTTTACTTACGTTTACTTATGTTTATTTATTAATATCGACGGAAGTCATCAAACTTGAAAATTTAATAAAAATATTCACAGTGAGCATTCTTTCTATCAACCGTACGTACTAAATTCATTCTCACTCGCATCCTCATTCTCTCCCGCCACTTTTTCGCTTCCAAGTCGCGGGAGTGCACGGCGCTTTTTTCTTTTTTTTCTTTTTTTTTTTTTTGGCGCTAAATCGCGCTCGTAGCGAGCACCGCGATTTGACAATTTGCTTCGTTTTCTAAATCACGTTTTGGCCGATTCAGGTGCTGCGTATGCGATTTACCATAGCGCGAAAAAAAATTCATTTTGCGCGCGCTGCGCAAGCTTCGCTCTCTTTCTCTCTCACACTCGTGCATTCACTTTCGCTCGCATACACTCGTCTATTACCTACATGACCCTAACATTGGTCGCATTTAGAAGACACAACAGTCAATAGTAACAGTTTCGTTTATCTTTTTTTGAGAAAGAAAAAGAAAAAAAACTCCATTTCGCTTGTATAAACGTCTTTTTTTTCACATGAATGTGCACTCTCCGCAGAAGAACATATATTCATGCAAAAAATCTAGAAAAATTACACTAATTCTTAAGTATTAATTTTTTTCAGAAGTTGCACAACCATTGTGTTTTCTGAATGTATCCGTTAATGAGCTTATCTGCAGGTATGGGCCAATTTCTTTTATCATTCTTAATTTTCGTACCGATCCGCCTCTCTCTCTCTCTCTCGGTATCGTTGGGGTGTGGTTTTGTGTATGTATTGTTTATTACCTGACTACGTTCGTATGAATATGTGTGTATGTGTGTGTGTGTGTGTGTGTGTACGTGTTTATACGTGGTACGTTGTATATGTACATTCAATTATCAATAATTATTAATAACAACAATAATTATAATACGAATAGAAAATCATGTTTATGTTGAATGACTTAGTTCGCAGAACATCCATTTTTTTTCGATAGCACAAGTAATGAAGTTGTTACCAGTTTAAACGATGTTCTTGTAGTGTTTGCTGCAATTATATCCTTTTTTTTTTTTTTTTTTTTATATACTCGATCAAGCGAAGCCCTTTCGTGTAAATTACCGCACCTTGTGTTCAGATTTTTTTTTATTTTTTTTTTTATTTTTTTTATTTTTTTTTATTTTAGAGAAAAGGGAAAGAAATCACATCATGGAAGAGATCTTGAGATCTTTCTCTTCTTCTTAGCTTAAACAACAGCTTTGTGCTCAATCCAATCTGCAATTGCAGATAACTTGCAACTTCCACTGTGAGAACTTCGACATTCACTTGTTTAAAAATTACGATACGGCGTTTTGTCCATACGCGTAACGAATCAATGTGCAATTATATGAGATACAGTCACTTCGGCCAACTGTATTGTGAGTTCAATCTAAGACAACGACCGCGTCGTCACCGCGCATCGTCCTTGGAAGATGAGGCGGATGCAGAGGAATCGACAATCTGCGCCACGGTTTGCGCGCAGCTCTTCGCAGCTCCATCGAGGACAGATTTCTTCTGGCTCTTCTGTAATTCGATACAAATATTAAGAATTTTATAACTAGAATCTACTCTCGATAAATTTTTCCTGATAGTTCAAATCTCTAAGCCTTAGAGATATAATTTATCTTATTCTCTATGATTTCTTTGCTTACTTGATCTGTTCCGTAGCGCGGAAGTAAACGTCATCGGGTGCGTCCATCCACGAGATCACTTGTTTACGCGCATTGCTTCTGGATAACGGCGGGCCGTGCGGCAGTGTGTGTGGATGAGCAGCTCTGCCGTTGAGAGGTGGCGCGAGTGGAAGAACAGCGGGAGCAGGATGCTCCAGCGAATGCTTCGGATGCTGTGAATGGTGCGGTCTCTTAGTGGGAGGTGGTGCACCAGGAGGAAGTCCCATGCCTAGAGGAATACCTAGAATCACATGAAGAGACAAAGATTCGAGCTGAGTTTAAAAACAAAACTTGCATTTTAACTAACACACCTGGCTGGTAAGTTTGTAAGTTCAAACGTAATTGTTTACACAATTTGCGAGATATCTTTGGCTTGAAATTTGCGTTAAAGCATATTATTTGCACATCGCATATCAAATTTTTCTTGCAATATGTATTTTTTTTTTTATACTTACGTTACTTGATTTAACGTAAACAATAATATAAAAAATGATTCTTTTATCTGATGAAGGTAAACTTTGATTTTACCTTCCCAATCCACTTCCGAACAGAAGCCGGTAAACAGAGACAAGATTCTTCCATTTACTATAATTGGAAATTGTTACAATTCAATCGGTCGTAAATAATATTACGTTACGGAACTTACCATCTGATCCATTGACTTCGTCAAATGGTCTCGGGCGCTTCAGAATGTTCTGTTGAGCCATAACAGGTTGTGGTTGGGGTGGCGTCAATGTGAGTCTATCTACCTCGGGTTTGTTCGGCACCCTTTCGTACAAAAGACTGCCGTCTGTATAATAACACAATTAATGAGTATTTTATGAATTTTTTTATAAATAAAATAATATATATTTTATTCGTTTTTTCTCTGCGTAAAAGTAATTAAATTTTGAATGAAAGTAATTAAATTTGAAGTTAGATACAATATTTAGATATTACGGACGCAATACTTTTCTTAATATAAACAACAAATAGTTGTTACTCTCATAATTTGATCAGTCAATGTAATTGAAGGATCAGTGTTTTATTATTAAAAATATTATATTTCATTTCCAACAAAGACTGACTGCAGTGATCTAATCAATGAGGTCTAATTTTGTTCATACTTTTTGATTTTATTTGTGATATTACCTGGTGCTTTCGGCGGACGTGGAAACGAGACCCGATCAGGTTGTTTTCGTTGCGCTGGGGTGGTCAATGCGAGCCAGTCCCAGTCACCGGGCTGTCGTGGCACCGGATGAACACCCAGACGTGAAGCGATATCAGCCACTCGTGGACGCTGACGAGGTCGAACGGCACGCGCTAGTATGCGCAATTCCGTTGGACTCTTGGACGCTAACTGGGCACACAAATGTCGCAGTGGCGTAGCATTCACGGGTTGATGAGGCGCGCGTGCTGCATGCCGTGTACGTAATTGTGCGGCACAAAGTCGTCGAGCCGCACGTGCTAGCGAAGATGTGCGCAGATAAAACGCAGATCTGGTTTTCATAACTGGTCGAGGTGATCCGCTACCGCCTCCACCGCTTCCAGTGGTGCCACGTAAATCTACTCCGTGGGCGCTTGCATAGTGACGACTTAAATGTGCCTTCAGTTTAAACTCCTTTCCACAAGTGGGAATGCTACATCGATGCGGTCGATGTGCTCCGCCGATTCCTTTGCTCTCCTCGTCCGATCCGGCACTAGCACGTTTTCTCTCGAGATCAACATCGTCCGAACGCGGAACCTGTTTGCAACAATACAAAAACACTTATTCACACTCTTAGTTCCACAAAATCTCGATGTTGTCTGATGTGACCTCTGTTACTTGGTCGTTATTATAACACAATGACAAAAAATATACGTACTTTGAGTCCTCCATATTTCTTCCAGTACGTCCAACAGGATTGACAGAGACGATACTGCGTTGGCGGCGGTCCCCATGCGTACCATTGCGAACTCTGCATCGTCTGACAACCCTCGCACGGCTTTGTACTAACTCCGACCATAAGTATTCCGGAATTATCGCCCGCCATACTGCCGTTGCTATTACCATTCAGAATATTTGTCGGTTTTCCATTACTATTACTGTTGGTATTACTCAGAGGTACGATCGTTGCCGAGGAAGGAGTATTAGTCGATACCGGAGGCTTGCTGTAATTTGGTATGTAAACTTGTTTCAGTTTACTTTCAGCCTCCACAGCCTTCACTCTCTTTTGCTGAACGTATCGATCCGTTGTTTTCCACATGTAATAGTACTCGATCACATTTTTCAACGTTTTCCACGGTAGCTGGTAAAGAGAAACACGTACGTATGTATTAATAGCTTTGCTCAGATATACCTACCGTTTCATTCATCTCTTGTTTATGAATTACTTACGAAGTCCGCACGTATATCAGCAAAGTCTTTCCCGTATTTTTCAAGCGCCTCTTCAAAAAGATTCGCTTCGGACGCGCTCCATTCTTCCATTTCATCCCGGCACAAAACAGGACCGGTACTAGGTACTAGAGATGCCAAGGCGTTAGATAAGTCATAGTTGTGTACATGCAAAGTATCCATTGCATGGAACTGTAAATGAATTCATAATGTAATGTACGTATTCTCACGGTACACGTCTTTTTTCAAAGTTGTATTTGTTTAAAACCAAAATGTAACCTCTTACCAAGGTGATGTCCCTGGATGCTGCAGCCGCGGACATGTGCAAAGAAGGTTGCTTGATGGAGGATGAACAATCTAAGGCTCTCGCGAAGGTGCCTACCGATCTGCTAACGACAAGAAATTGATCAATTTGTCGATCTGTCAGATTGTGTCTCGGAGTCCACACCAAGGTCTCCAAGTCTTGTAACCTACGAGGATCCGTCTCTTTCTCGGCAAGCGTCAATACAGCTGGTATGTCCGTTGCTTGATACCTACTACCAACTCTAATTTCACCTGAAACAAAAAAATGAAAATCCTGTTATTGGATTTACTTTTGTATAATTTGATTAAAAATTTAGAAAAAAAAATATTTTCTCAAGAAAATTTTAACAACGTATCTGACATATTAGGAAAAACAAAAATGCATTTTTTTTTTTATACTGTACCTTTATCAGCAAGCAAAGTACGCTGATTTGGATCAAATACTAAGCAATAAAAAAATGAATCCTCTTTATTTAGGTAGCTGAGCAAGGATTCAGTTTCATTTAATAATGTCACGCAACATTTGCCTCTAATATACGTAGCTGGCATAGTCTCCACTTGTCGCGATAAAAACAATTCTCTGTGCTTCATTTGGTGGCGTTGTTTACTACTTAACTCCGTGACTCCTCCAGGAACACTCTCATCCATCCCTATACATCATACAAAAATCAAAATAATGTATTTTATTCGTTTACACACACACATATATATATAGTTACATATTTTTTATGTACATATTTAAAAAAAAAAGTTATTACTAAAACAAATTAACAAGCTGAGTAACAGACTCTGTAGAAAAAACATTTTGCGAATAATATGATGAAATTTTTTCGTCAAAATTTATTTTGTTAAAATCTAAATCAAAACCTTTTTTATTGATCTAATGTGAGATATAAGTGTATATATAATTACATTGCTCTAAAATAACTCTATCTTAATTTTAAAGAACACACAATAAAGAGAAGTCTACAACATAATTATAGATGCACACCGTTTTCCTATATAAAAGATAAATATACAAACAGAAACAAGTAGTGTTATAATTAAATATTTACTGAGTTATTCTCACACACATCTTTTTCTCAAAACGTGTCTTTACTAATTGTTCCATTTGCAATGAAAACATTTTTGCCAAAGGATTTACTTTCGTAACGTCCTGTGCGCATTTAACTCAAAATTCCGACTAGCATATCATATCCTTTTCGCTAATTCGTGTTTTTTTTTATATACTTCGCTAAAGTAGTAAATAAAATACGCGGAAATACGGCAGAATCAATCAAAACTCGAGTACAAAACCAAAAACTGAAATCATCAAGAGCGGGCGCAACATAAAGAAAGAGTAAACGAAGAGTAATTGTAAGGCGTAAAAAAAAAAAGAAAATATAATTTACAACGGAAAGACGATTAAAAAATATCGATATGTAAAAATACGTTACTCATAGAAGCCTCAGATTACTAAAGAAAGTAATCACGGTGCGGCGGGATTTTTACTCTCTTTTTTTTTTATGATGAATGATAGTGAGTGTGTATAAAAAAATTAAGATAAAATTTAAAGAATTTGTAAAAAAAAAATTTATAGTTCTCTGAATATAGTCATAAAAATAGTTATTAAATAAAATAATTATTAAAGACGCGCAGAAGAGAGATGACGGTAATAAATAAAAAAAAAGTGGATAAATATTGATGCAAGTGAATGTTTTCAAATGAATGATATTGAACATGTGCGGGCATGTGTTTCACTAGAGAGAAAAGTTATCGCCGAACTCCTTCATCTGGACTTAAAAAAAAGAAGCTCGGTTATGCCCAATTTAATGTATCTTTGGCCTTACAGTGAAACTTGCCTTAACTCGCGGCACACACCAAGATTACAAAGAATTTTTTATAAATCCCGCCGCAAAATTCATCCTCATTTTATCATCATCGGCTTCGAACGTAAAATTAATCAGATAATCAACAACGACGCAAGTTATTATGCCATTTACCGACAAATCTATATCTCTCTGTATTATTAAAACGCATTATCTATTTTCTTGTAAATTATTATATATATATATATATATATACAATATAATAATAATAATATATACAGGTTTTTTCTTCCTATTTTCACTAATAATATACTAATAATATAATAAACAATATGCGTAGCTTTTGCTTAAAAATATATTTAAAAATATATCAAAAATATATTAAATAGAACATATTCAGAACCATGTACAGAGAACATATTTGTTATATATTTATTTTAAACTATTATCTATTTTTTATCAATCAAATCTACGTGTTTGAGACTGGCATTATAAAAAGAGATATTTATATTTACACCACAAAGGTATATTATATTAGTAAAGATAAATTTAAACTGTTTTTTTTGTTTTTACAAAAAGCTGCCATTTGATACTCGAGAGACAGAAATGTCGCAAAATATCCGAATTAGAAATCACATTGCTCGCGTAAGAAAGAACGTAAATCCGTTAAGTATCGCACAATTATGACAAAAATCTACATCGTAACGTAAAAAAAAAAAAAAAAAAAAGTATTGCTTTATTCTTCGTGATTGCTATTCTGTTACATTGAGTCCGTAAGTGGAAAACTTCGATTAGATTCGTCGGTAATGGCCACCTTTCGATCAACTACTCTCACTCACCGTGGGGCTCTTGGGCCTCCGATAATGGGGCCTTCAGCCAGCCCCCTTTCCCGCCCCCTTTGATCATCACTTTGGGCCCGATCCCATCTTTACTAGTCATTTCCTTAGTAGTCTCGGGATTCTCGAGTTTCGGATTCTGCGTGCTCGCAGGGGATTCTGACCTCTGCTGCTCCGCACTCGCCACTGGAATTTTCATTACAAGATACCCACTCTACGTATTTCTCGTTTTCTAATCTTGTAACACAATAGAGATTCGCTTCAAGATACATCTACTACGTACGATTACTATGCATACCATCTCTTACAGCTCTTCCAAAAAAGAAAGAACGAACGACAAATTGCCTCTATCTTGGTGTTTTTGTTTCACGTTTTATCTCGTCGAAATTTTACGTGTCAGCTAATATGCGCGCTCTCTCTCTCTCTTTCTCTCTCTCTCTTTAATTTATCAAAGCGCGAATGAGATCATATATTGCCCAATTACATCACGAGTAATTCACAGTTCCGATCATCTCGCGGTCAGTTGTCGAGACCGCGTTTCTATTTGTCATTCATAGTCAGTTTCCACGTCATGTATGTTCATTCGCAAAGTACGGAAATCAATAACTTCACCGTTACTTATCCGTGAATCAAAATATTCTTCCGACGCGCGCACTCATTTCGCTTTCTTCGAATCTTATATAGATATGCATAATAAGACGGAAGCGCGCAAAACAAAATGAAAACCATCCGCGCGCTGGGTTTTGCGACTGCAGGCGCTGGTCGATTGCGAGAGAGCGCGAAACGAGGTAAAACGTTGTAACAAACCGGGAATGAAAATTTCTTGACATTGTCTAATTAGCCGTTGATTTTCTCAATACGCGAACGATTCAACAGTACGGACATATGCGCGATCTGTAAAGCAGCCTCTATATATATAAAAAAAAAAAAAAAAAAAAAGCTCTTCTCCCTTGACCTCTCCCCCAAACCTTTTCTATCTTTTACACACATACACACACACTCTTTCCCTCTCTCACTCTCACCCCGATCCCTCATTTGCAATCGCAATAGCGTTCGTGGTGCGTGTGTATAGACTTTCGCGAAAGACAAAGGAAAAGCGTATATTCCTTTTTTCGCGAAAATTCGAGGTACATACCCGGAGTTGCGAGAGAGAGAAAGAGAGAGAGAGACAGAGAGAAAGAGAGAAAGAAAGAGAAAATACAGCAGGAAGAGGAGAGAGAACCCAATTCGGAGCAAATACCGCCGGACGAACGTATATATACAGACGACGACGAGCCGTTACATACACATACCACACATATATACTTGAGCACACAGAGAAAAACACATACAGAGATAGAGAGATAGAGAGAGAGAAAGAGAGAGAGAGAGAGAGACGTGGCACGCGAAAGAAGAGAAGAAGAGAAGTAGGAGGAGGAGCAGGAGTGGAACGAGGTAGTGTTCGGCGAGGATGGGAGAGGAGGACGAACGTAGGAGGGTGAGAGGGTGGTAGCAAATGCTTAAAACGAAGATGGCTAGTGGGGCCCACCATTTTCGCCCGGGTACACACAGGTACACGTGTGTGGCAGTGTGCGCGTCAATGTGGGGGAGAAATACACGTAACATATACCCAAGCAACCCCTGCGTCAGCCATCCATTTAGTTGAGGGTGGTAACGGGTGGACCGGGTGGGTGTAGGAGGAGGAAAAGGGAGGAAGACTGGGAGGTAGATGGAGATGGAGGATGATGAGGAGGTGGAAAAGGGGGTCTAGCGGGTGCACACCAGCGTCCCCCCTCGACCACCCCCCGCTACCCAACCCACCCCACCCCTCCCCCTCGGTTTCCCCCCCAGGCAGATCGATACAATCCCCGTCTCCCAACCCGCCCAACCACTCCCGCAACTTTACTTATTATACATTCCCACCCCAAATCCCCGCGTCTCATTATCTTTGTCATTGCGAAAGAAAAATCGAGAAAAGACCGTGGACTGACTGCAATGTACTTGAGAGAGACGAGGGAAACAAAATTACGCTCGTATACCTGCGTGTGTGTGCGTGCCGCGTGCCTCTTGAGAACGCGCTTTCTTTTTTTTTTTTTTTGGCTCCTCGGAGAACGCGCGTACGCACATATCCGACAAATAAGCAAATCGCTTTGCATCCAAAGTCGGGAACATCCGATAAAAAAAAAAAAACTTGAACATTAAGCAAATCAACCAACCGATCGGCATTCTCTCAAATGTAAGCCGCGGTTTTCGAAAGAACGTCGGTTTGCGATTGATTGATTTGCTCAAGTGTTCTCGTGCGTTACCGAATACTAAGACGCGCCGAGCATTCATGTCTCGCGCGAGATTCCTCAAAAGCGTCTTCTTCGTACGTGTCTTCGAAGATTGATAGATCGAAGAGGACAATTCTCTCGCGATCGGCATGTTTTTTGTTTTTTTTTTTCCAATACAAAGACAAGTTTCAGCAGATTTTTATCGTAACACGATCCTACGTACACGACTTCTGTCTGTTACAACCATGTATTGTTACGCGATAACGACTGCACAAGAAGAAACGGTCTCCGGCCGGGGACACGCAAAAAAACTAACTTAAGCGGCAGATGCTTTATCACAGACGCTTTATCACGAGTATTGAAAGAAACAAACTAAAACCTTCTGACAATTCGCTTGCCGTTTAAAAATTTCTCCGCGCGTGTTCCCCCGGATCTCGCGCTTCTTCCGTGCGTTACAGCGGAGTTTCGTGTGTGCCTGATATATCTCGAAGTATTTCTTGTCGCAGACCGAGAATCGTCTCCGCGCGCTATTAATGATCCGGCCGAAACGGAAACAATCGATATCTCGTCTCAAAAGACTGCGGCTAAAACCTTTCGTTTCCGAAAGATAAAATCGCGCTCGCGGATGAATTTTCCTCACCTATGGACAGTTATCGACCTGTGCGCTGGTCGTGCAAACTAACTCGTCCATCTCATACAGTAATTCAACAACGCTCTCGCTCATATTACTGAAATGTTGCGCACGTTGGAAAAATACATTATTCTTCTGCGGATTGTAGCATTATATACATATATAGAAACTATATAACAAACGTTAAGAAACATAGAAATTTCCTTTTTGATAGCGTACTAAAAAAAAAAGAATACCGCCATATTGTTAGTATGCTGTATACAGTTAGTCTGTTATAAAATATATAAAAAATATGTATAAAACTTTAAATTAGATCTTTTCGAGTAAACTTATCTATAGTTGTATCTACAAAAAATAAAAAGAACTATTTTTTTCTCGCACATGAACGCAAGATTATGTGCAGAAAGTTTTACTAACTGTTTTCTTTTCTTTACAAGTGAGCGAGAGAATGAGAGACAGAGAAAAAGATAGGAGGAGGAGTGAGAGCGAGTGAGAGATTCTACCACACAATTTTCTTATTCGCATAAAGTTAGAATAACGCATATATATATATATATGTGCAAACGCGTTTGTGTATTTACTCACATTGATGTTTGTCAGCGAGCTGAACCAAAGGAGAAGGCAAATCCCTCCGCCTGAAGAAGCACATGACTTTGGCTTC
Source organism: Pseudomyrmex flavicornis (assembly GCA_014825475.1). NCBI lineage: Eukaryota > Metazoa > Arthropoda > Insecta > Hymenoptera > Formicidae > Pseudomyrmex > Pseudomyrmex flavicornis. Next base: position 20,026 of record QVNW01002548.1, read on the forward strand.
CACATTTCCACTTGCAGTCTGAGCGAGGCAAAACGAGGGGAAAAAAAAACAAAAGATTTAAGAAATATGTAATTTATCGGATCTTCCTACGCTACATGTAGCCAAGAAATTTGCATATTGAAGATGGTAAAATTTTTTAAAGAGATGAGGCAAAAGAGCCAAAAATAGAGTTGAGAATATTACACAATAAAAAAGTGGTTATATATACATATATTTAGCAGTTACATCATTTCTCTTTATGATATCTCTTCTTACCTTATTTAATTCTTCTATCCTTCTAATCTGATAAGGTGACCCACTGGTGGATTCAAAATACACGTAATCTAAAAATTAACAATCGTGTTAGTGCGACGTTAGTTATAATATATAATATATAATATATAATATATATATACACACATATATATATAAAAATATACGTACGATATTACAAACACAATACACGCGATATTATACAATTATTATAAAATTATTCTGTTCAAAATTTAATTATTTTGTCTCGAAAATAATCAAGAGATTCTTCTTCTAATTTCAGTCATTTGAAACAAATGCATTCAACGATGAATGAAGAGTATTTTCAAGAATTTGTAATATAAGGGTTTTTATGCGGAAGTAGAGTTTATTGTGACGAAAGAGAGCGCAAATGAAAATTCTGATCAAATGCATTTATTGTCGCTAGTAAGATCAAAAGAAGGGTAAGAGAGAGAGAGAAAGAGAAATAGAAAAAAAGAGAATAGGATACATTGGTCCTTTATTGCCGAAAAACAATTGTCATGTACGCACGACACCTCGTGCGGTATATATCGATACAACAAACAGAGACGAGTCAAAGCCACAGTATCCAATTTTGATCCACGAGTCGTGCAAGAAATTAGCGTGACCTGGACGGCGAGAGGACGGGTGCGCGGGTGTGTAAGAGAGGGGAAGTGACGAACAGGGTGGGAAGGAAGAGGGGAAGAGAGCAGAGGAAGAATGGAGGAGCCGTGGGAGAGGGAAAAGGGGAAGGAAAAGCCAGAGTCGTAGGTATAGGACATTACGCAGAGGGGGGAGGAAGGGAGAACGAGAAAGGGGATGGAGGGTATGAGGGAGATCCAGATGAAGAGTGGAAAGAAGAGGGCGCGCGCGGGGAAAGGGAAGAGAGATGGGAGGGGAACATGGGGGGAAAGAGAGTAGTAGAGGCAGGGATGAAGAACGCGCGGAGGGTATACAGGGGACGCCATTGCGATGCCATTTGCAAACATTAATTTCTCGAAGTTAATTAAAGGCGCTATCTCGCTTCTTTCCCCCCCGTTTTCCTGCGCGTTACAAAGCGTCATTGTCGCAAGAAACGCGCGAATTCACATTCTTATTTACCTCCCACTCTGTACATGTTGGCCGTCATGTTGCTGGCGTCCTGCGTGGACCCGAGAGCAAAATTGGCGTTCTCGTGGTTACCGTGACCCTCGTGGTATTCGCCCGGCATCGGCATCAAGACTTCTCGTTCCCCGCAACGTGTTACAACCGCCAGGCCGCAGCCGCCGTAATTAAACAACACGGCACCTCAGCGTAAATCTTTTCGCGCGCACTCTCGTCCCTCTGAGGTAGTCAACACCTGCGGCGTACTCACTCCATCACGTTTGTTTGTTCATTGTTGATCCGACACTAAACTTTTGCTCTGTCCAGTTTCACCGTTTCCGTCTCTCTTTCCGTCTGTCCCCCTCTCCCGCGCCGGGGTTTTCGCTCTTTCTATTGCCCTGTCTCTCTGTCCTTCTCCAATTTCTCCTTCTCTCCCACCGCTGTGCAGGTTTGTGAAGTCGCCTCTTTTTCTTTTTCCTATTTTTCCCCTTTTTTCTCTCCTTCTCTCTTTTTTTCGTTTTCTCACAAGTAGAATATTGTAACAAAACTCGCGTATAAGGTGACTATTTACATGCATACAAGTCCCGTTTATCAATCGGCTCTACGACGTCCGTCTCTACCGACGAGCATGTACAGGTAACGACGAGCGGCGAATACACCACGTTCGGCGATACGATGCAACACGTTAACAACCACGCGACCGGGAATATCACGAGTAGCACGTCCGATAGCGGTCAACTTGCTGCACGTGGTGTCGGTTTACGAACGTTGCTAGTGTCGTTGAAGGTGGCCGCTGTCTTTGCACGGAAGGCTAACAGGGCCCGCCATTTTCGTTTCGGTGAGCCCGAGCCGCTACGCTCACCGACCGAACCTTCGCACCGAACTTCTCCGCCGGACCTTAGCTTACTGCTCGCGTCTCTCACACCCGAGTCTTAACCCGGGGGCATTCACTATTTTAGCGGTCACCGCGCGCGTCGTCCGTGCTCTCCGCGTTCCAATCGCGCGGGTCTGTTGCTCCACTTCCCGCTGCGACCTCACGGAGAAGCGGAGAAGCCAACACACTCGACTCGACGAGAAGCACCCATGCCCATGAGCACAATACGAGCGCTGCTACCGGATGTGCTGAGAGAATTCGCGCATCAAGCTTGACCGGTGCCCCAACGCTATCTACAGTAGAATCTCGCAGCTGCTTCGCGCGTTCTACCAACCTTAGAAACGCCTCATCAGACTTTAGGGCCGGTTTTGCACGCAACGCGACGCGTGCCTCTTCTCCGTGCTCGTAGCCACGTTCAAACACGCCACAACAATCACGAATTAAGAAAATCAATCCAAGATTCCGACATAAAGAAACAAAACGACCGATCACATTGGTCGATTGGCCGAATTGTTTAAATGCAATTGGTCAGTTTCTTTGTTCGAGATCTCGGACCGATTTCCAACATCGTGGACACGGACAGGCCAGTTGCGGAGCGTTTGTAACGCCAAAGAGACCGACGTGGCAATAGTCGCCTTGTATTTAAAATTTGGGGCGGCAATTTGTAAACGTGTTGTCATGACAAGTTAAAAATTTGGATTTAATCAATGTTGCACAAAAATTTTTGTTTAAATGGTACAACAATATAATTCACTCTACGATTTGCAATACCAATAAAGACAATTCCAAGTTTTCAGACGGTAGAGAGAGATAGAGCTCGTGGTAAATAAGATAATTTGTGTATGCGTAGTATATGAAATATTTATATTTATACGAAATTAAAATCTTTCTATACAATTGTTAATTGCGCAGTCACATTTTTCACTTTGTCTGAATCACTAAAAAAAAAAAAAAAAAAAAAAAAAAAAAAAGCTTGCCTTTTTTTTTTTTATTTTCCCGTTCAACTTATTCTCGAATAAAATGTCCGACTAATAATAAATAAGAACAACAAATTCTCGACTTTTTGACACGAATACAAATAACACAAAGATAATTTATTACATATATATATATATATATATATGTATGTATGTATATATACACATTATATAGTGCCTTTTCTTAAATAATAATACATATGTTTTATAATTTTGTTTTATGAAATTTTGATAAATATTTGTAAGGCACACCCCACGGTCTTTGCGCTAAAAGTATAATTTCATGTGTGTTTTTCTTTTTCCACCATTATAATACGATATAAATAGCTGTATACTGTGTTGTGTGGATATCCCATTAGAGCCTAAATTTATATTATGCATTTCTATTTTTAAGAATAATTAATACACTAATATGTATATATATAATTATAGGTAATAATCTGTTCTGTACATATCCCTATGTGTTTCTTCTTATCAATTTTTTTTAAAAGAGATAAATAACATACAGGATGTTCCACAATTGGCACCCAATATTTTCTAGGTAAATCTTTTAGAACAAAAAGTTTAATAAACAAAACTAACGGTTGTTAAGCGATTACGGATCACAGTGCCGACATATCGGGTTACGACAAAAGTGGCGAAGACATTGCCGCACCTTCTTCTGTTTTTTTTTTTTGCCATATCTGAGCGCCCGATATGTCGAGCGCTGATAATTTTCAATCGTTTATAAACTCAAAAACCATTACAGCCTCTAAGAATCTACCCTGAAAACATTGGACAATAGTTATGTGGGACACCCTGTACATGTACATACCACTTCTATTAATGAATAGTGTACTGATGATATCATTATAAGAATAACGAGAAAAATGCATAAATGAGATGCGTAGAATGAGAGATGTACAAATCGATGTGGATTCTCACCTGTCTTTGTCAAAATTTTGTGTGTGTGTAAAAAATATTTAGTAATATCGAAAGTAAATCGAATGCATTGTCACTATTTGTGTGTTCAATATTGCTGAAGCGTTCTTTCTGTATAAATGACGATACACAACGCTCGCGTCCTAAATAATACAAAAGTTCGCGCGCCAATTTCGCGTTTTTTTTTTTTTTTTACTTCAAAGTTTTGTTCAACGTTGCGTCAGTCAAAAGAATGAGGAACACACACACACGCTTGCAATGGTGGTGTTCTTCTTGTCCGTCTAGCGTTTTTGTATAAACTATTTTTCGCTCTCTTACAATCTCTTTTGTTCGCAAAATCTCGTAATATTAGTATAAAATACCTATGCCGCCGTCGACAAATTTACGCATTTGTTGTATATACAAGTTATATAGTTCCTCCAACCTGTCTGGCTTTTTTCTCTCTCTACTTACTATGATACTATTTAGTTTTTATGAATAAAAAAATACTAATATGTATATATATATATCGCATTGTCGTTGCACGGGCAGTGTTTTGCATAGTGTTTTGTCCACTGATAAGGCACCAACGCTATTGGGATCCTGAGATTCAACCCGCATGCTTCGACAGATTGAGAGGCATATCTGCAGACGAGAAATGAACTCGTGAGCACTTGTGTTGTTTTCAACACACTATTGTACTTCATTTTGATGTGTGTACTTGGTTATTTAAGTTTTTATAATATTTCTAAACGTACCTGAAGGAGGTGAAGGAGGTGTGAGAGTTTGTTCCCTGTAGTCTTTGTAATGCGGAGGCGATGGATGAGGATGCGGCGGTGCGTATAATTGCATAGGAGGCGGATAGTGGACGGGACACGGATAATGGGGTGCCATCCAAAAAGGCGTCGCCCTGTAAGGCGCAGGTGGTAACACCGGCACTCGATAGAGCGGATGATGAAAGGATGCATTGCTAGATCCGGTATAAGGATCAATTCGTACCCTTGGATAGGCATTACTCGGTGAGTATTTTACAGGTTGCCGATCGTCCGGTTTCAGCAAGGTTCTCAAGAAGCCCGGCTCGGGATTCGGCTTGTCCTCTCCCAGAATACTCGTTATACTGTACGATGACAATTGCTTCGAGGATGGAGTCGGCGGCGCGCTACTCATCGTGCAAACCGTCGTTGGTTGCGGAGTGGCACGTCTCTTTGACGCTTGATCCTCCAGCGAGACTCTCTCCAGCTCTCGGAGTATGCGTTTGCGAGGCGACACAACGTTAGGATCCAGCAGACGCGCCAGTTTGTCAATGATCAGACTGAGAACCGTACCCGATGACGATGTACCGTTCAATTTACGCGACGATCTCGTCGGCAAGGCGACGGTCGACTCGGTAACGAGAACCGCGGTCGTTGAGTCCAATGGGCGCCTGCGTTTTCTCATTATCAAACGTGGATGTGCGCACAGGCGGTTCTTCGGATTTCGATGGTAGTAAAAATTGAATTCGGTGGTTATCCTGCGTCGTGGATGGGTCTGCTTCCAATAGTGATCTCTCTGCCAGGGACTGGATTGGACTGATGAATTGTCATCGGAAACTGAGAACAGAATGCAATACACATGTAATAAGTTTTTTTAGATTTAATTGCTATGTATCTTTAATCAGCTTAATAAACACAACATAAATATGTCCAATATAAATGTTTTTTTTTTTCCTGAACTTACCACTAAGAGAAGTAGAGCTCTCCTGACGATTGGGGATACTGCTAGTAGGAGGGATTGTGCTAGTAGGCGGCCAAAAAGTTTTCTTTGGCACAGGAAACCACGTGGTCTTCTCCCCGTCTCTGCGATGAGACAGTTCCAAAATGAATTTTCCATCTTTGAAGAACTTCAGTCGGCCTCCGGGAGTTGGCAGCAGATTGTTGTCAATACGCGCTTCTGTATGATGAGCTGGCTGGGGGCTTGAATTTTTACCGTTTGCCTTAGCAAGGGTCGGGTGCAATGTAGGTGGATCACGCGAGCACATTTCTGTCGTGCCCCTCATGTGACCTGCGTGAGCATGACATTCTGCTGACTTTTCGAGCATGCTGATACTTTACCGGTATCCATTTTCCTCTACCGCTACTCTCATACTCTCAAACCCTTCAGTGTCCAATGCACCAAAGAGAGCGACAGAGTCCTTTCCTTAAAAAATAATAATCAAAACTGTTGCGTGTTGCTGAAAAATGTTGCGGTGCTGCGCGACTCGGCGAAAGAGCATTTACATACTTGACGCTCTTTCCCTCTCGGCGAAACAAGGATCGACAATTTACAAAGTCCCAGGCACGTGTGTCATATTGACAGGCGGTCAAAACTCACGCCGTCCAGACGAGACGTCAGAAATTGCGGAATACGGTTACGATCCGCGAAGAATCATGATGGCTGACAGACACACGCGAGTTCGACTCGGCCGTAAACCGTGCTCATTCGTTCGCCATCGGAGCTCAAAGAAGGCAGGAACGTGACCATTCTTCGGTATCATCCCTCGCCGACCTGATCGCGATGTCACCGCCAGTGACAGTGGAGTCACCGCGAAGGCAGTGGCACGAACTCCGGGCAGAGAGGCGACATTTTTTTTTGTACTCGCAAGAGAAGTTCAACGTGCGTGCGGGAACGGTGATCCGGGGGACACCGGGATTTTCTCTCTCTTTCTCTCTCTCTTTCTTTCTCTCTCACTCTCAAACGTGCTGATAACCGTGTCGAGCGGAATGGCAAGCGGCGCCGAGAACGACGATTCCGCGCAGCCCGGGTAGATCCGGTATGTGCGAACAGTTTGCTGCCAGAACACCCACCCACGCACTACCGCCTTCCGTTTCTGCTCGGCTATTTCACCGTCGAAGCGCGGCGCATCGCGTTTCTCGCAACCGTTTGGACGTGCGCCGAACGTTTTTACGGCGTGCGGCCGCGCGAGGCTTATCCGCGCGAGCACGACGGCACGACGACGGGCACCAGCGGTAACGGCAGTCCGCAGCAGTGGAAAACACCGCTCGGCCGCGAGAGAAACACATGTGTTTCACTTCGCACACTAGTTCGGAGAGTCTGTCTCGCGTCTGTCACCGGCGGCGGGTCCCGGTCGCATTCGCAAGCACACACGCCGTGATACGCGCGTCCCCCTGGTCTCGTCCGCGGTTTTTCCGCGTGTTTCTCGCCTCCCGTGCCCGTCCGCGAGAAAAAAAAACACGCGACAATTTCTCTGATCTCCTAGAGTCGACGGTGTCGACCCTTCTCGGCGACAACACTGCGGTGGCGGTCCGCGTTCCGCGCGTTTCCGCGTTTTTCGTCGCCGGTCCGATTTCGCGCAGCGGTGCTGCACCAAGAGAGAGGACCGACTAATTTCGAACGAATCGATCGCGCGTCGATTTTAATTCTTTTACGAGGAATCGAGTAATCACATATTCTCAAACGACACTCACGACGAATTCGCGAAATGTTCTCCCTTTGTTTTTTTTTTAAGCTACTTTCGCGCGATTTTACTTGTACCTATCCCGTTTTTGTACAAGATCGCGGATTGTGTTCCGCTCGTTTCACATTCCCGCTTCTCGGCGCGAACAAAAACTCGCGCGAGATTTGCAATTGCGTGACGTGCATCGATGCGCTTCTCTCTTTCTCTTTTTTTTTTTTTTTTTTGTTTCTCGCGCGTGATGCGTTACATCGTCATTCAAGGATAAGGTGACATTTCAATTGGGTTCTTCGTTCCGTCGCGGATAGAGACGCGTAGTAGATACTCCCACGCGCGCGCGAATCGATCCGAGCGCGAATCGATTTTCGGACGCCCGACGAAATCGACGCGCGCGTCATTAAATCCGCCCACGCGCGACTCGGCGCGTTATACTCTTCTTTTTTTCTTTCGCTCGACTCGCTCGTGGATTTTTTTTTTTTGCGTTACGGTGAAACTTGTCTCAAAACTAAATGCACCGTAAAATTAATACTCGACGTTAACATTGAGACACGCGATCATGATCAAACCTTTCTATTCTTATGTAAAACGCGTTTTCTCGGATTGTTTTCGCGATATTAAATAGACGTTGTGGGAGACGTTGTTGATGTTTTTTTCGACGTGCGAATTAATTGCCCGTGTAACGGAAATAACGTCGTATGCGCGAAATGAAACTTTGTTCCGCAATGAGTCGTTCGTCAAGTATCGCTGTGTGTAGTCTGTGTGTCAAGGCTTATCGTACAGTAACAGGGTAGCTATCATGTAACTTTTCGATATCGATTCGCATTTATTTTTGTTTTTGAAAAGGAAAGAAAAAAGCGATAAAAGTCTGAATCCGAGAAATAGCCTCACGGCAGACCGTCGTTTTTCCGATATATTTGAAACATGACGCCAATCATGTAATTACGGAAATAATTTTATTCAAAAAAACTTTGTTTTTTTCTTGCAGAAGTTGGACGCGCGACAACGAATCGGACACACGTCGCGCCGAGGAAAACCGTATAACTTGGTCCTGGGAAAAAATTTTCTCCAATACATCGAAGTGAACACGTGGTGATCCACCGCAATTCTCTCCGCAATGTTTTTTTTTCTTCTTTTTTTTCTACAAAGTGAACGTGGAACGAATAAACGAAGTGAAGGCGTAAAGCAACTCGCCGCTCCAAATCGATCGTCGGATCGCCGTAAAGACTATTTTATGTGAATTTGTGAAACCGGACGTTTGGTGTTGCAATAATCGTGACTTTCCATTCGGGTGGCCTTGTTCCGCGCAGACAGTTCGCGAATCGTGTCCCGCATAGAACTCCTCCGTTTTTTTTGCTGTCGCGGAAATGTAAATGTGCACGATTCGTGAGTGAATTACTGAGAGAGAGAATATATATCGCAAGAAAGCTGTGTGGCGATAGCTGCGGCCCGATCAATAGCGCAGCGAACTTCCGCGTTCGATATCTTCGCGAAAGTTTCGCAGGTGCGTTGTATTCGTCGTCGTCGTTATTGTTGATAGTGATGTCGCGTTCAACAACATTGAATCGTCGGTCTGTCCGTCCGTCCGCACGTGCGCGCGTCGGATCGCGTCGAGTGCAATGTCACGGCGACTCGGAATCGCTTCCGGTAGCGGCCAACCGCACGTAATTTCCTACACAAAAAAAAACAAAAAACAAAGAACAAACTCGCAAGTGACTCATCGTGAAAAAATATCGTCTTCCTATCGCCCGGCTTGTAAGCGCGATAGACGTGAAAACCCGAAATTTAATTGATTTCATCTAATCAATGGCGCCCGATAGCGCAGCGCTGTTCGCGCACGACCATTCGATCGTTAACGTGGAAGAACCGTCGATCGTCATCAGGCGTTATCGCAGCGCGTCGAATTTAACGTTCTGACGCGCGTAATTCTCGAAGTGTTTCACCTGACGTACGTTTATTCGCGCGTACGTCAGGCCATTTCCGGTCTTATCGATCGAAATTCGATACGCAGAAGTGACGTTCGCCGCGTGTTACGAGAACGAGAGAGACGTTCGCGATGCTGCCGAAAAAGGACAGTCAGACGGGGCCGTACGCTCTCGAGGACATGATATCCGATCTCCAGGCGAGGCGACACTCGCTGGAGCACGAAGACGCCGTGCAGGATCCCGCCGAGCTCCTCAAGCAACGCGAGAGGGATCTCGTCCTGGCCGCCGAGCTCGGCAAGGCTCTGCTCGAGAGGAACCAGGAGCTGACGAAGCAGGCCGAGACCTTAGCCGAGGAATACTCCGTCAAGTTGGAAGTAAGTGCTCGAATAGATTTTTTTTTCGGGAGCTCGACTCGCATAATTGAATCGGAAACAAATAATTGACGTTTACATAATCACGTAATGCACAGTAATTATTATTCTTCCTTCAATTGATGATAAGAATAAATTGAAAAAAAAAATTATATTACATAATTGCATTACGTACACGGAGACATTCTCGTAGAATTAATTTTTTAAATAAAAAAAAAAGTAAACACAAGTTTTTTAGCTGGTTAATAAAATATAACTTCATATAAATACAATTTATTATGCGCGCCGGCAATTAAGAGATGAGCGAGTTAATTATACGAGTTTTTTGCTTGTTCGACGTTTCGTGTACGTAATAATAATTGGAAAAAAATAATTGGAAGCTCGCAAAAACACATAGCTCTCGATTAAATTTTACTTTTATCGCGTTGTGTTGAAATTATTTCTCGTAACAAAAAAAACACAGTAAAAAAAAAATAACTTTTAACGACATATTACGAATTGCTTCTGTTTTCTACGCGCACATATAGGCGTTGCAGCGATTGTTCCACTTTCGCGAGGGATAATCCACTTTTTTGCAACTCGATATCTCGTTGCGCTACTTTTTATTACGAAATAAATCTCGCAGATCGAGATATCTCGCAGATCGATATATCTCGCAAATCGATATCTCGCAAATTGATATCTTTGCTATATTTGTTCTACTGTTATTTTCCTTTTGCTCTTTCTCTTTTCTTTCTCAACAGCAACCGATGGGCTCTCATTTGTTTCGTTTATAATAAAGACGTGACGCGAGTTGTATTTGGATTGTTGCACTTATCTCTCATCGCGCGATAACACTGATAATAATCGCGCGAGATAAAACGTCTTCACGAAAGATGTAATTTTGAATATACCGTTTCAATATCACGTTATCTATTCAGAAAAGGAAGAAAGAGATAAATATTTTATCAGTCAAAGCGATCTCTCGGTGTTCTTCCATGCGCAAAAATCGAAAAAAAGAAGCACGACAAAATCGCGCCGTTACATGCTCGTGAGACGAAAGACAGTCTAACGCCATCGGGCGGAAATCCTTTTTCACCTTCGTGTCTAACGGACATAGTCACTTTCCAACATTATGGCCGGCTCGCCACGGAAAATTTGTTGCCGCTATGTACGCGCGCTCGCGATTACGTAAGTCGATAACGCGGAACTCGATGCGGGAAAAGTCGAAAACACGACTCGCGCTTCCAGAAAAAAACGCGATAAGCAAAGCTAAGCAAAGGATAAATTCAAAGGACAAATTCAGAAAGAAGAAACATATTTTCTCTCTGGTTTTTGCAAAAACCTGGTTTTTTTAAATTGTCAATTGACTGTTTACTAATCTTTTAATTAAAATAAATTCTAAAATTCTCTCTTTCTCTTTGCGCAATCGGCTTCGTTTTATCGCTCCTTAAAACGTCGCTTCCTCTTTTCCTTTGTGTCTTTTTGAAAGACACGCGGCACGTTCGCGAGCAGCCAAGCGCAACGGTTACTCACGTCTGCCTCAAATAGCCGTTCGTTTACCGCCAAGTATCGGTATTGCAAGTTTGCACGTGCGTACGTTTTCCTGCAATTCTCTCCTCCGCAACGAGCTGAAGAAGAAGAAGAAGAAGAAAAAACAATGAAAGTCAAGAAAACGTATGCGCGCACAGCAGTTACGTTTCTCCCCGCGGGTTTTACCGAAATCGGGCCACGAGATAGAGAAACTAAATTTCACAAGCGCGCTTTTCGACGCAAAATGCATCGAAATTGCGACTCGTGGGAGCGACATGTTTGAACCTGCCCGCCGGCCAACAAAATCCTCGTCTCGATTATTCTCGACGAAGAGAAGAGCGACGCGCTTCGCTGAAGATCGTTTGAGAACGCGACTGGAGCAAGAAACTATAAAAGTGTTTTCTTTTTGTTTTTACTCCGTCATTATTATCATAATTTTCTTATAAATTTCGATAGTCTGCGCAACGCAGACTCTCATGCCGACTAACGTCGTTTAATTCGCGTTGAACTTTCGTATTTCGCTCGAGATCGCGCAATCTCCAAGTTAAAGCGCCACTTAATTCAAACTAACGTTCGAGCGCGATCTAATGGTACCTAGTAATAATAATAATAATAGCATTTTTTTGCGGTCGAGAGTCTCTCTCCTTCGTACTCGGATTTCGTCGATCCCTCGACGAGAGAAGCGAGAGAGAGATCCACGAAAGCGTGGAAACAAGCCACTTAGGCAACTACGAGCGGTCTCTTCAGAGACAATGCCCGGCACTACGCTCTGCCTGCGTCTTGACTACCCACGTTTCCCTCCGTATCTTTCCGCATTATGCTTGTCGCCTTAGTTTTGACCTCCGTGCAGAAGGCTCACGCCCACGTGCGTTTCCGTTAAGTCTCTATTCGGACAATCCGTTACGTCTTCGATTTATGATATAGATTTTAATGAGAAGAGAGAAAAAAAGAAGACGCGAGAGGAAAGAAAAAGGCGGAGAAAAAGGATCCAGGTCAATATTTGAATAGTAAAATGGACAAAATAGATAAAAATACACGCATAGAAAGTGTCAAAAAAAAAAATTGACACAAATGGTTTTGTCAGAGAAAAAGAAAACTGCTGCAGTATCTTCACGGGTGCAGCTGCGCGTCCGCGAGCTAGCTACTTTCCTCCAAATGACAGTATTACGTACGTGACTTCCGCACGTACTTCCGGAAATAATTATTTGTTTTCCTACAAAAACGAAAGAGTCTTCTTCAAACACATTGGCGCAGTCAAGCGAGCAAAGACACTTTTAAAAATTAAAAACAAATAATATTTGCGTTCTACATTAATAGAACAAGTTCTTATTTTTTTATTCTGAGATTTATGATTTTATAACGCAAGTTAAAAACAAATTATTTATTTCTTATTGCATTTCTTCTTTGTGATTTTACATTTCAAAGATTCACTCGATAGAGCGTCGGTGACTAAAGGCCGATTACGTCATCGAATTGCAAATTTATTATGCGTCTGCACTTGGACTGGCGTCACGCCGCTATCTATGACGCTAATATATGCACATACACGATGTTTACACACGCCGCGATCGCGCCGTGTGTTTAAACGCGCTCGTGACCGTTGCGTGCGTAAAATATTAAGCGCGAAGACGATGGCACGCGTTCCAGACCGCGAGCTCCTTTAGTAGCGGCACCGCGCGCTGGCGTTTCCGGCTTTGTCTTTTAATTAAGTTCGCCACGCTTGCATGTGGAATAATTACGCGCGGTGCAATTTTTTTTTTTTTCGCGAATTGTCAACGACGTCGGTCGATTTTTTCAGCGCCTTGTCATTCTGATTCGCTACCAGTTGCGTCGAGCAGAAAATTACGAGTTTTCCTAATTAATGAGTTCTTCGTAAAACATGGAAATCGCAATGATACGGTGAAGCAAACACACATTATTCAGCGACACAGTTTACTTCTGAAACGCAACAAAATTTTCACGAACGAGGTATTTTCTGTATTTAGTTTGTGACATTTAATTTGTTTATTTAATTTAATTAAAGGCTCGGTATCTCTTTTTTTTTTTCAAATAAAAACAAACTTCAGCTACTTCTTCGAGTGCTCGCTGAGAAAAAAAGTCGTTCGATGCACTTACTCGAGTAGAGATTTTTCGAGTGTGCATTATCATCGCGCGCGATCATTGCATCGTGAAACGATGAGGAGTCTCTTCTCAGAGACTCATTTGTCTTTGAGTCAGTTGTCTGACAAAAGTGCGCGCTTTCGTTCAAAGTTCCACTTTCATTTCTGTACACGCGTGTGCTTTTGCACGACGTGTATAAAGAGAAAAGAAATAGGCCGCGCGCGATCGCGAGTCGTAACGAAATCGAGCCGAGTACAGTTCAGCTGGATGATGATGCTCGCTGTCGTTGTATAATTGCGGTCTGAAAGCGGCGTCGGCAATTAGCACCGACCGGGGGCGGCAAAGCGTTTCACACCAACGATAAAAAAAAAAAAAAAAAAAAAAGTCTCTAAAACCGGGAGTAATAATAATGCGCATTATGCAGCTCGCGAAGACTGTAATAATTCTTGTGCGAGAAAGCCCAGATTCCACGCTTCTACGTACTTATGCATCATCAGCCTGAGAATCTCGGTGCGCCCGTGATGGAAAAAAAAAATGTGCAGATCCACCCATTAACCTCGAGGTAATCCAATTAAGACGCGTGAGATTGTCACGGTCAAATAGTCTAAGAAAATTGTTGCTATTTCTCTTCTTTATTATCTTTTTACTTCTCTTAATGAACAGGAAGACCATCTTTGTACACTTATTTATTATTTTCTTTTTTTTTTTTTTTAATTCTTGTGAAATTCCAAAACTTTTTTTTTGTTTTTCCAACTCGACTTGCTCCAGACGAAATTTACCGCTTTTTACGTAATTGCGACAAATCACGCGATTGACGAGAACGAAATAACGTGCGCGCGCAAGAGAACGATAACACGGATGAGATAATCATTCATTCGCGAACCATTGTTTTCGATAAACGGTGACGGAATTGATCACGCAACGCGACAGAGCACACACACACACACACACACACACACACACAAGTGTTTAATGTTCCAAGCAAGTTTCGAAGCGGAAAAACGCGGAATACGAAGTCACGCTCGCGACCTGGAACTTTTCCAAAGTTATATACAGCGATCAAGTGAGTCAAACGACGGGACAAGAAGAAAAGAACTTTTTCATCCCTCTTTACACGAAACGCGGGAAACTAACTTTGCCGCGAAACCGTTACCGCGGATTCGTTACAGAGGATTCGTGCAACAGCACCCTGACCCAGTTCGTTCTTCATGTTCCAGGCCGTCGAGCGATGAGCGCGTCGCGCGCGATAATAATTCGCAGCCACGCAGGACTAATTGCAGATGAAGAGGTCGGCGCGTTGGAGGGCGAACGGGAATTGACTCGCGAAAAAGTCGACCGGAAGTTCTCGAAAAAAGTAGATCGTCAGGTCGGGACTCTCGAGGAGAACGTTTCACCCTCTTTATTCTCTCTTTCTTTCTCTTTCCCCGCGCGCTCAAGCTGCGATTGTTTCGTAAGCGAGGTCGCTTTTCGCGTGCGCTGACAATGGAGAAAATTGTCACACTTATCTTGGTTTACTTCTCGTTTTATTTATTATTATTATTATTTTTTTTTCAAACAAATTCAGAAAGGCAGAACAAATCGCGCTAGCGAGAAACAGATCTTTGAAAAGGATCACTTGACGTCTCTCTTTTTCATTTTTTTAAAAAAATTGTAATCGATGTAGTAAATTAATTAATTGTAGTAAAGTAATTAAATAAAATAACTTCTTAAATTTTATCGTTGCACGTACTTTTTCCATTTAAATAATTTTGTCTGATTCGAGATACACGCTGGAATAAAATTATTGCGCAAAGATGAAAAAAAAAAAAAAGTTTGCGTAAACGCGGAATACAATCGAAATTATCGTTTGGTTGCGTATCCGCGGTGTGTGTTTAAGAGTTAATGAGAGATTCTTGTACAA
>QVNW01002549.1:0-13389 GCA_014825475.1 Pseudomyrmex flavicornis
CTAGACCACCTTATGTACCACCATCACCTCCAGCTACACCTCCAACTAGGCCACCTTATATACCACCATCACCGCCCGCTACACCTCCACCAAGACCACCTTACATACCACCATCACCGCCTGCTACACCTCCAACAAGACCACCTTACATACCACCATCACCGCCTGCTACACCTCCAACTAGACCACCTTATATCCCACCATCACCGCCAGCTATACCTCCAACTAGACCACCTTATGTACCACCATCACCGCCTCCTACACCTCCAACTAGACCACCTTATATACCACCATCACCGCCTCCTACACCTCCAACTAGACCACCTTATATACCACCATCACCGCCTGCTATACCTCCAACTAGACCACCTTATATACCACCATCACCGCCTCCTACACCTCTAACTAGACCACCTTATATACCACCATCACCGCCCGCTATACCTCCAACTAGACCACCTTATATACCACCATCACCGCCCGCTACACCTCCAACTAGACCACCATATATACCACCATCACCGCCCGCTACACCTCCAACTAGGCCACCATATGTACCACCATCACCGCCTGCTACACCTCCAACTAGACCACCATATGTACCACCATCACCGCCTGCTACACCTCCAACTAGACCACCTTATATTCCGCCAATAGCTCCACATATTCCTCCAACGTTACCACCTTATATACCACCATCAACTAAACCTACTTATTTACCACCGCCTCCTCCAACTAGACCTCCTACTTATGCACCGCCACCAACTAGACCTCCACCACCTCCAACCAGACCTCCTACATATGCACCTCCACCAACTAGACCTCCACCACCTCCAACTAGACCTCCTACGTATGCACCTCCACCAACTAGACCTCCACTACCTCCAACCAGACCTCCTACGTATGCGCCTCCACCTACTAGACCTCCACCACCTCCAACCAGACCTCCTACGTATGCACCTCCACCAACTAGACCTCCACCACCTCCAACTAGACCTCCTACATATGCACCTCCACCAACTAGACCTCCTACTTTCGCACCGCCTCCAACTAGACCTCCTACTTATGCACCGCCACCAACTCCATATTTACCACCGTCACCTCCTCCACGAACACTAGCACCAACAACTACTCGACCAACACAATTTACTACTCAAAGATACACTCCATCCACGCAACCACCTAGCTATCTTCCACCGGAAACTTCCACGAGATTTACCACGCAATCTACCACGCGACGCACTACAAGATTTACTACGCAACCTACTACGCAATTTACTACAAGATATACTCAACCTACTACAAGATATACTACTCAACCTACTACACGATTTACCACTAGATATACTACACAACCTACTACACGATTTTCCACGAGATATACTACTCAACCTACTACAAGATTTACTACAAGATCTACGCAAGCTACTACCCAACCTCTTAAAACTACTACAGCTGTTTCTACTATCGTATACACTCCAACACCTAGTACTACTACTAGATATACAACCAGACCACCACCATATCTCCCACCATCGAGTCCAAGACCAACCTACGTTACGGTAACACCGCCACCGCCTCCTACGCCAATTTATAGTCGTACACCTAGCACGCCAACAGAACCACCACCAACTGGTTCTCCAGCACCACCACCAACTTTACCGCCTACAACTGTAAAGAACTTAGGCTATAATTATCCGATTCCCGATATCCCCTTTGAAACTCGATGAAAGAGAGAGGAAGAAAGAGAGGAACGAAAGCAAAAGAGAGTCAGTGACGCGGGCGACTTGACTTTCTTTGTCAAGCAAATAAATTGCGAAGTTTTAATATTTGCTAGTAGGCACGCGTAATATTAAAAAAAAATTATTTAAAGATGAATGATCGCTGAGTCGCTTGCCGAACATTTAGAATATTGCTTTTTTTTTATCAATCACTTTACTGCAGTTTTTTCGAACAAGAATTTAGACCATCACAAAATTTATATGTATAAGTGCGGAAAGGAATAAAAACTTTGTATAAAAATATCACCAGCGTACCTTTCTGCCTCAACTTATGTTTATTTTGACAAAACATGTCTTGTATATAAAACATTATTAAACATCTTTTAAGCTTTGGTTTTGCAAGTAATTGAAATGTCTTGAAAATATTCATTCTTCCACCTAAGTAAAATATAAGTTTGAACACGATTACAAATTGTAAGGCAATTTAAAATATTAAAAAAAAAAAAAAAAAAAAAAAAACGTTTTCTTAAATATATTAACATAAATTAGCATATAATATATAATCTATGCACTTAAGTATATTTAGATAAAAGAATGTTCTTATCTAAATATATTTGTAAATATATTTTCAGGCCATAACATCTAAGTCAATGTCACAATTGTGTTGTGATATATTTGTAAAGAATAAAAATAATTATTCTAACAAAAGTCAGAGGTCTCTTGACAAAGTTGTAGTTTTATAATTTTGTATATCCACAATATAATACATTAAACTCTTAAGTCTTACACACCGTTCGCTTTCTATTATTCTTAGTACGTGTGCAGAGGAAAACGCACATCTTAAAAGCAAGAAGACACTGTGCTTTGACGAGCGTATGTACAAGTGAAAATGGAGCGTTAGAAGTGTATTTAGCGAGTCAAGTACCGAGACAGTGCGAGAGATTTTTCTTCATATGCCGTTTGCGCTCGGTGGCATTCACGTCTGGCAACGAAATAAGTAGCCCATAACCACCTGCCTTCTACTTACCACAACGAGCCTCCCCCACAAACAAAGGAAATTTCCATCGTTGCTGATAGAATCGCCGTGGTGAAAACTACAAGCTGAGAAATGCGCGATCGTTAGTTGCGTTGTACGCATTGAGAGAGCAACATCGCGTGCTCTATATACAAAGATACCTTAAGAAATTCCATATTACTTCTTTGCAATTAAAATCTGGCAATTACACAATGGCAAGGTGAAATAAATGGACCGATTACTGTAAGGCTCGAGCATGTCATCGGTAAGCTAGTTTAGTTAAGGATATTTAATATCTCCAATGTGTAATCGTAAAGGACACTGCCAGCTCCCAGACCTCACGGAAGGCGATGCTTGAGACCAGTAGGAGATCCGCTATAAGTACATCCGAGCTAGGACTCTATTCTGATCGCGGGGATCGATATAACAGGAGTCGATACGGTCTGATCGCAAAAAAGCTCGCGATCGTAGTTATGGTGGTGGTAACGGTAATATTGGTAAGTAATTATTAATTGTGATTCAAAGCGTTTTCAGCTTCCATTGACGCGGGTAATAGAAAAAGAAAATGTAATATTATATCCCAACTAATAAAAACTTCTGTCAAAAAGTTATTTTTTTTAATACTGAGAATGCGTTATTTAAAATTAAATAAACAAAATAATACTGATCACATTACTTATATGTATATGTACAAATCATGATCTTACGATTTATTATTTTGACACACATGTTCTATACTTTATACTAAGGACAATGACCTTGCACTGTGAAACGTTTGCATACATTATTTTAGTGATTTGCGACGCAAATCTAAATTCGCACGATTTTGTTGCACGCGTCAGAAAGATAAGACAATAAACGGCGTGTAGAATTTTTCGCGAATTCTTCTTTCACGCGCGAGGAACAATGGGCATAATTGCAGCTCACACGTTTTCTCCGATAATTAATGTTGGAGGTGTGTACGGAATAGTAATTTCACCGCGAATCTTTGAATATCCCTTCCATGCATGGCGAGTCAAGCGAATAAAGATTTCTGGCGTGCTTCACATATAGGGCGTTACACCGTATTTTTTTTAGCACGTATCAACCGACATTCGTTATTTTGAAGCAGGATTGCAACTAGTTCCAGCTGAACAAACTGTTGCCCGTGAATTTATCTGTTGTTTGCGATCTTGTGATTTATCGTCGCAATCGCTCGTTTTCTTTTTTGAAGCCTATGAAATTTATTACAAGGCTTAATATTGTGCCATTCTCATTAAAAAGTAGTACAACGTTAATGCCCACGTTAATAGAAATTTTATACACTTCAATCAATCTTTGTCTAATTGTTTCGTGCAATTTTCCGCAATTAAATCCAATTTAGAGTTTTATGGTTTTAATAGGTGGCAATATTTATGTACGATTTTACATCGGTTACATCAGGAAACAGTAAAATCAATCAAGAAACGAAGCACATATACATCCTACAAAATGCTCTCAAAAAATCATCCAATCTCTCGAGAAAATCCGCGAACTCGACCATTCTGTTCGATACCGCGATCAATCGTGCGGACAATCTTTCCTTAGAAGATCGTTCGGACGATGAGAGCTACGAAGATTTTATGCAACAACAAAATGCAACGGGCGACATGCTGCCGGCCGAAACTCGCATCATGATACCGAGCGAACCCGAGATGAGAGCGCAGAATCTGCACAATTTCAAACAGAGAAAGAGAGTCTTGAAATCTGTGGAGAATGCGAAAGAAAACGAAGAGCCTGAAGCAAAGCAATTGTTTGACAATCACGCAATTATGTATCGAGTGAGACAAAGGTGAGCGACACACACACACACGCACACACGTCGTCGTGATCAATACAAAAATTATCTCGATAACTTGTTTGCTTTCTCCAACTGTCATCAATCAAAATGCGCCAGAATGTTAAGACCCGAAAGTGTTTTTGATTCGGATGATGGGTTGAGATGCGATTTATGAATAGTCAAGTAGTTAACACGATGAGTGACCTTTATGTGCGATGCAAAATGTAAAGAATTAACACTCGCGCGTGCAAAATGTCAGTATCAAATGACCGGATTGACATTTTTCGATCAACAATCTCCAAAAAGTTTAAATATCATTGACATTCTCTTCGCGATTTCTAGAAATATACTTTTTATGTCTTAGGTAACGTTGTGTGTTTATTAATTAATTTCTTCAAAGTTGCATGTTGCACAAAGAAGTCGTCGTCAGTCTTTCATTGTCGTATGAATATATTAAAATATTGCGAAAAAGTTTACATAACACTTTAAAGAATGTTTCCACAAGTAGCCGGCGGTTTTTTGTTGCTTCGTCAGATACAAACATCCGGATTCTGACGAAGATGAAAGCATGGAAGAGACTCAGCCGACGCCGTTTCACTGGGAGTTTAAAACACCGCATCCGTCGTCGTTTAAACGGTCGAGATATCCGCAGCTATCGCAATATCGATATCCGCAGTCATCCAAGAACATCCAGGATATCATCAAGTATTTGACAACTGAAGCTGATCGAGGTATCAAGTTCACAGGCGTTTATGTAAATCCGAAAAAGTACGATATGATCCCCGGCCTCGGTGAGATGATGTCTAGCAGCGATAAATCCGAAGAGGATGAGACGCCTTCTTATTCGAGCAATGCGTACAATAACGATCCCTTTTATCAATATAAACCAAAACATCCGGCGGACGTTAATCTCTTGGCCACGTCTAACGTGAGGTTTGTGAGTTTAAAATAAACGTTGATTAAAAAACAAATTAAAAAGCACACAGACATCATCATTTTAATTAAAATGTTACTTTCCTTTAGATTTGCACCGACGGGAATACACCGTTACAGTCCTTACTACAATTCTTTGTACTCCCAACCTTTGTTCAGTTACAACAAACCGAGCCTAACGGAACCACAATACGAGAACGTCGGTTCCTACTCGACGAATAGTTTGGGAAAAAACCGGAAGCCGAAACCGTTCAGTGTGATGCTTGACATTTATCCTATCACCGACATTGTAGAACAGAATAAGAAGAACTCGTGGCTCAAGCCTCAAACACCCGTGGACGATTACGATCCCCGAAGACCCTTCCAATTCAATCGCGGGCCAAAATTTTACGCTCCACAACCGATCCCAATCGTCGCTGTGCCGAGCCCTACGACCTTACCGGAAGAAGAGGAAAGGCAGCAGATGATATTTCATCTCAACTTGTATCCACGAAAAAAGAATAAACTCAACAGGTGCAATTTTCCATATATAAAGTTTGCTTTTTGAAAATTATGTTAAATATTCAAAAATTTTTTTTGTTATTAATTGTAAGTAACAATTTCTATTTTTTTGATTTATTAAAACCTACTGCTTTCTACAGACACGATATCATCCATAGATCGGAATTGATGAGACCCGAGGAACGGCAGCAATTCGCAAAGAAGATAATGACTCCCTTGGAATCGATCGCCAAACATTTGACCGATCATTCTGCGATCGAAGAAGCGAAGTTCGAAGAGAATCAAAATTCAGAGGTAAAGAGTTTACCGTTGACGCGATATCAAGAGATTAATCTCGACGATAAAAACGAGAAGAATGGTAGTCTCGGAATAGAAAATGATTCAGAAGCATACGTAGATTCTTATAATGAAGATGACAGCATTAAAGAAGATACCACGGTGCCGCAAAATCATAAAGTAAGTGTCGACGAGGATTATGCCAGCACGGAGAAATATGAAATTGACGCGCAAAAACTACTGATAGTAACTACGGAGAAGGATTGTGCAAATTGCGACAACACAACGGTGATCGACAACCCGAAGGCCGACACAAACAAAAGTATCGATCTTCCGAAGGATATCGATACCACCGAAGGGTCGCAACCACGACGTTTCAATCACGATCTCCCACGTTAAAGTGAAAGTATCAAGAAACATTGAAGAGTGAGTTTTTTTTCACACACATAAGAAGGCTATCAAAATTCTTTGATAATTTATCATTCATGAGATATATATTCTGGTGTTACGTAAGCGAAAAAGACGTACGCGTGTTGTTGTTATTTAAATTAAAATATACTTTTATGTACGTATACTACAATTGTTATAGTTTATTTGATAAATATATTTTAGTTGTTCTTTTAATTTTACCTGAGATTTAATCTCCATTTATGTTTTCATAACATATCGAATTTAATAAAAAATGTATTTTATCGAAAACTTGAAAAAATGTTAACTGTAATAATTGTACGACAATTGTATGAGCGTTTTTAGAGAAAAAACATGACGTCAATATGCTTTTCACGTGTAGTCGATGAGTTTAATATGTGTTTTACTTTGCGTGTTTATAATCTGCATGAATTCCGTCCTGAATTGAAGACAGCTTCCTTACCTTGACATTTTCGTTTACAGACGTTCAAAAATTTCTACCACGAGAACGAATGTGAGATCTTTGTCGGCCACCGGTCTTTCAAATAATGCGTGCATAAATTTGTTCGTCCTCTTTACCAGTCTCTTATCACTTCGATTTTTAAACAATATTTATGTAAAAATTATAATATCTATTTATCTATTTTTACTTTTTAATATTTATATAAACTAATGAGAAAGAAATGTACTAAAAAAAACACACATGTAAATATAATACGTTTATTTTATTTTATTTTTCCTATCAAATATTAAAATACGTGAAACTGAAGTGAACAACAGAAAATTTTACAAACTTAAAAATACACATATTGTAGATTATAAATGAAATGTACAGCGTTTCTAGTCTATCTTATATAAATATGATATTATTTTACAAAAAAAAAGAAGAAACGCTCAGAACTTAACGATACTATGCGCTCATGGTGAAGAAAATATACATGAGTTACTAATCTTAAATCACTCGAAGTAGCATCTCGTCATATTTTACAAATCTCACGATACTTTATTATACATGAATATGTCTTAAATTATTTTTTACACTGCAAATATAGCACCATTGAATCATTTCATCACTCGTTCTTATATAAGACCACAATCATTTTCAATATCTCCTTGAATCTCTACGCTCTCGAGCCCAACGTACTCGGATGATAAAGCGTCGTGTCTGCTCCCCACTCGTACGGACCTTCGTGCGGACTCAACGTGACCATCGTACTCGGGCTCAGAGTCGTGTGAGACCCAGCGCTAACCATGGCTGGTCCGGAAGACACAAAACTGAGAGGCGGTCGCGGTTGGTCGCGCAAACGCGCGTGTTTTACTTGCCGTTTATATCTGAAAGAGAAACACACGTTGCGACATTTTTGTCCCGACCTCCTTTCTAAACGACGCCAAAGGCTCTCAAGGTAACAAAAAACCAGATCCGAAAATATGCGGATGACCTTAACGCGTTCACTGCCAAATGCATCTTAAATGAATGAAAATGAGAAACACGAGTAATAACGAGTATGAAGTAATAATGGAAAAAAAAAATACATTATTTTACTAAGACAAAACTACAACACTTAAACAAAATTGATAAAAAATAGAATATGATATTGTCAAAAGAAAAAATATTGTAATTTTATAGAACTTTATATATTCTTTTTTTTTTAATAAATGGAAAAACTATTTGTAATAAAATGTTCATCGTTGTAATTTATTACCTCGCGTGCATGAAACACAGTGTGCAGCTGGAAATTATAGTAGCGATGCCGACAAGGACTGCAATCACCAGAACCCATATCTGCGTCATAGAAGCATCGGCGCGAGCTACCATCGCGGCGCAATGTTGCACCTTTTCCACGTGATATTTTCTGTACACCTTTTTCAGCTCTTCGTTCTTCGGATCGGTCAGCAGCGCTCGCATCTCGTTCAGATCGTAGGACTCTTTACCGACCATCTGGAAACACGAACTGGTGGACGAAAAATCCAGAGAGTTGTCTTCTTTCGAGTAGAACTGCGTGTCGTAGACATTGACGCTGATTGGCAGCGAGAGCGCCTGCTGAACCGCTTGCTCGAAGTCTTCCAACGTCTTTCTCACTTCGACCGGTGGTTTAGAGAACACGAATTTCAGCATGTCGCGATCGCGTAGGAGAAAGATACGCACGGTGATGTTAGTCTCGCGTCCCGGCGTCATCGAGTTGTTCGCTGACACGATCATCTCCAGGAAGCCGTCCGCGTATGCTGCCATAGAGCCGGTCGTTCTGAGCTCGCCTGTGCGCGTGTTCAAGGACAACTGCGGCGGGACCTTCTCTTGCGACATGGAAGGATCAACGAGAGACGTGAAGGACACTTTGCTCATGTTGTAGGTGATCGGCAACGCACTGGAATCGGCGTCGTAAGCTTCCAGAGTGATCAGACTGGTGTCGATCGGCACGTTCAAGCGAACTCCCAGAGTTACATTGTTTTTCTTGAAGCGCGGTTTGTTATCGTCGACGTCCAGGACCCTGACGAGGATTTGCCTTTCCGACGGGTCTTGTCTGTTGTACGGTTTTGGCACTATATCCAATTTCTTAGAAGAGTACTTGAAACATTTGATAGTTAACAAATGAGATTCGGCGGTTTCTCGATCGAGACGACCGTTCGTTTTGATGACGGCGGAATTGTTCTCCAGCCGCTGCACGACGAATAGCCTCGCTTCGTTCCCGTACACAATCTCGTAATCGATCATGCCGTTCTCGTCGATGTCTTCGTCAATCGCTTCGATCACGCCGACTTTAGTACCCACCGGCATCTCTTCCGGAACGCTCAGCTCGATCGGAGGGCTATCCAAGCTGCGCTTGAAATGCGGTTTGTGATCGTCGATATCGTTCACGATCACCTGAAGCACTCGGGTTGCTTGTTGCGGCGGTTCGCCAAGATCTTGTGCCATCAGGATCAGCGTGTAACTATCTTTCACCTCTCGATCGAGCAGTTTCCGCGTGCTAATCAGCCCGGTCTCGCTGTTGATTCTAAACGCACTCGTGTCCTTGCCGAAGTTGCCGTCCTCCAAGAAGCGGAACGTGATCTTACCGTTCGGTAGATTCGGATCGTCAGGATCGGACGCCACTACTTGAAACACCGGACTGCCGATCGTAGAGTTTTCAGCGACGTAAGCTACTTCTTCTAACGTCGGTCTGATAAATAGCGGCACGCCGTCGTTGCTCACTACATCGCCGATGTACAAAGTGAGACTCACATCCGCGTAGAGAGAAGGTTTACCTCCATCCTGCGCTCGTATTCGCATGTTATAAGGTTCGGTTCTGCCTTTGCCTGTCAGTGCTTTCGCTGAAGAAATCTCACCCGTTGTGTGGTTTATCTTAAACAATCCTGAAAACAGAATTTTTTTAGTGAATTCTCAGTTTATTTTTATAATTTATGTTTTATTTAACAAAGCATTTTATTATTTATTAGCACTTTAATTCTACCATTGGCTTCGCCTTCGTCAATAATCTCAAAGTGGATTACTCCGCCGTCTCCTTCATCGGGATCGGTAGCTGTGATGTTCAACACGCTGATTTTCACTGGCGCGTTCTCCGGTATCACCGCTGTGTAAGATTCCTGTTCGAAAGTAGGAGCGTTGTCGTTAACATCGAGAACGTCAACTGTTACCAAAGCTCGATTGCTTCGTTGCTCGGCTCCGCCTTGAGGCATGTCTGACGCAACGACGTAGAAACGCAGAACCGATTGTCTCTCTCTGTCAAGAGTCGTGTTCGCGGCGATCTACAAAAAAAAAAAATTATTCTTATTGTTAATTTTTTAAATGCTTTTTTATATTAATTTTGTTTTTTGACAAGTAATTTGCGACAAGTGGAACAGTAGTTAAAAAGTTTTTACCTGAATATTTCCTAGTATGGGATCCACTTCGAAAAGATTGGCGTTTTCACCGGTCAAGGAGTATCTCACTTCGCCGTATCCCCTCTTGATTTCCTGTTCGGTGTCAGAACTGTCCATATCTGTCGCCTTTACGTTCAGCACAATTTTCAAGGGCTTCGCCGATTCCAGAACGGAAATTTTGTAGTCTTTTTGAGTGAAAACCGGATTGTTATCGTTGATATCCTGAACCTCGACTATCACATTGGCTTCCGACATTTTTCGCGTTATGTCATAATCTCTGGCAAGAGCCCGTACTCTGAAGCGGATAAACTGAAAATAACATGAAAAGATTAACATAAAATAATTAAAATAAATATATGTTTTATTTGATTGCGTAACATTGAAGTTTTCTTACCTTTTCACTCAACGTTTCGTAATCCAGTCTCTTGCTCAGTATTACATTGCCACTCTGAACACCTACGTTGACGTAGCTTTCGTCGTCATCTTTCCTGACCAGTTCAAATCTTTGAACCGAATATCCTGTTGTCGGCTCTTTCGCCGACAACATCAACAACGTTGTACCCAGAGGCTGTTCTTCCGGAACCGCAATCTTTATCGTCGGATTGTTAGGTGACCATCCCGAATTGGTGAACGTCGGATTGTCGTCGCTGTACGCTTGAATGTAAATGGTCACTTCTATTTTCGCTACTTGAGCGTCTTTGTCGACGACCGCGTTCAAATCTTGCGCCTGCACCGTCAGTATTATGACAGCCGCTACCTGATAATCCAATACTTGATTTACTGTTATCAAACCGGTCGCGGAGTTTATTCGAAATGCCGTTTTGTAATCGTAAGGAGTTGTGCTTTTCAACGCCACACCGGTTTTGTCGACAGCTTTTATCGGCTCCACCAGAGAGTACTCCAAATTCGCGTCTGCGTCGAGATCGGTCGCTACCGCTTTTAACACGGGCTCTCCTGTACGCATAAAATTATTTATATTCAATAAAGACAAATTACGCTTCTATATGTGTTTGTACAAGCATTAATTAATTGTAAAACTAAAATTAAATTCAACAACGAAAAGACACGTACCA
The DNA here is from genome assembly GCA_014825475.1 of Pseudomyrmex flavicornis. NCBI lineage: Eukaryota > Metazoa > Arthropoda > Insecta > Hymenoptera > Formicidae > Pseudomyrmex > Pseudomyrmex flavicornis. Next base: position 11,581 of record QVNW01002549.1, read on the forward strand.
ATAGCTGCGCGTTCCGAGACATAAACCGAATATGTAGATTCATTGAACGTCGGAGGTTTGTTATTCACATCGATAATGTTTACCGTGACAGTAGTGGTGGCTGTCTCTTTGACAGGTGTGCCAGAATCAACGGCGTACACGATCACCTCGTATTTCTCACCACCAGTTTCCAGATCCAGGCGAGCATCAGGTGACACAGTTATGATGCCGGAACTATACAATCGGCAAACGTTCTCAAGTTAAATCTCGCTTGATAGAAGACAGAAGAAAATTAATTGAAAATTAATATCTCACCTGGAATCGATGACAAAATTGTCTTTAGATCCGGACGCGATGTAATATTGTAGCAAGTTGTCCCTTCCGTCGGGATCGTTAGCGATTACTCGGATAACTTCCGTTCCGGGAGACGCGTTCTCCAAGAGTCTGGCTCGATAAGTGCTGGGACCCGGTAAGTTTGACTTGTAGTTTCCGCGGAAGATGGGTTTCTGATTTCCGGGAACGCCAACGCGAACGAAGAGCTTCGCCTCGGAATACAGCGGCGGTGTGCCGGTATCCGTCGCGCGAATTATCAGTTCGTAAATGCCTCTTTCAGTATCCCCGGAACGAACCGGTTTCGACATGGTTATCTCACCTGAGTCCGGATTGATCTGCAGATTTTTCAACAAGAAGAAATTATATGTAACATAAATTATGATGATTAATATATTAAGATACGAATTTTTTTTAAAAAGAACGTGCACGGCATATTTTTTTTTACTTTTAAATATAAAATAATAAAAACACTGTCGATAACAAACCTTGAAGACATCGTCGGTCATACTGTTGTGTCGGTCGATCGAGTAAACGATTTTTCCATTGCCTTGCGTGGGTCCATCGATGTCAGTCGCCCTGACGAACATTTGTGGATCGAAACTGGTAGCTTCTTCGCGAACCGTTCTGGAATACTCTGTTTGTTCGAATACCGGCTTGTTGTCGTTGACATCATCGAGCTCGATGAGAATATTGACGGCGGACACTCGGCCGCCGCCGTCCTTCGCCTCCATCGTCAGGGAATAAGACTTTTGCGTCTCGTAATCCAGTTTCTTCGCCACAAATATTCCTCCTGCTTGCGAATCGGTTCTGAACTTGTCTGCGCCAAAACCTCGAAGCGTGTACGTTAATTCACCGAAAGATCCGCTGTCGTAATCTTTTGCGTAAACGTCGCCAAAATGTAGACCGGGTTCCGCATCTTCCGAAACTGACAGTTTGTACACCGATTGAGAAAACTCGGGACTGTGATCGTTGGCATCTAACAATTGAATATGCACTCTGGAGATGGCCATCTGCAGCAATAAAATGCCTCACATGTGTGACTAACATCGTAATATATAAAAAAATATTTTTATTCATATATATTTTAATTAAATTTAAAAAAAAAAACTTACCACTTCATTCGCCACAGTCGCGACGACTTCGAACTCGAGTTCCGTTCTCGCGGGATTGCCAACGTCATAATCGAGAACACTGACGTCCTTAGCCTTGATCACTACCGGTACTCGACCCTGAGCCTCTTCGGGACTGACAGTGAACGCCTTGCTGATTCCCGGATATGCAGGCGCGTCTCGCAACGCCAGAAAATATCTTGCATTGTCGCCCACGTCATCGTCGCTCACAATCATATTCAAACCTGCTTAATCATAATGTTGTTACGTGGAATTATCTTCGAATTGCAGAAGACAGAATATGAGCAAACAAAACAAATTGTATTTCTATTCTTTTTTCCGTTAGTAAAAAATAAACAATTAGCAATAACATTTTTAATCATTGATA
>QVNW01002550.1:0-17641 GCA_014825475.1 Pseudomyrmex flavicornis
GGAGTCCACTCTTGTCCAGTCACAGTTTTGTAGTCTTTCTTCAATTGTAAAAGAACTTGCACTTCTTTATCAATAATGCTCTTGTCTGCTTTCGAACTCTTCAAGTTTCGCACTTTATCACCTTGTTTTTTAATTTCTTTCGAAATCTCCTCTGCTTTGGAAGTGTTTTTGTTACCCGCTTCACCTGTGGTGACCGCAGCTTGTGGCTTCCACTCTTGTCCAGTTACAGTTTTGTAATTGTTTTTCAACTCCAGAAGAATTTTTACTTGTTCATTAATTAGAGCTTTGTCTGCTTTCATACTTTTTAGATCTCGCACTTTATCGCCTTGCTTTTTGATTTCTTTCGAAATTTCCTCCGCTTTATCTGCATTCACCTTTGTATTAGCTGTATTAGTCTTTTGCTCTTCCTGATTATTTGGTGCAACAGTTGTAACATGTCCATCAGGTACATGGAACAATATAACAGGTTGCACGCATGACGAATAAGGACTGACGTCTTCATATGGAACGTCACAAATAAAGAATCCCTTCCTCTGAAGCTGAATTATTTCTCCTTTCTTCACGTCTTTCAATGCCACTTCGCCCAGCAACGGAACTTCTTTTCTCGTGTTTTTGTTAACAAAATCCTTGAAATCGGCGTCTTTGCCCATATTTGCCGTGTTTATAATGTGATCGAAATAAACAGCATAGCATTTTATCGAGTTCGCGCATAGAATTTCCTCGTCCTTGCACGTGTCTTTCGGTTTGATTAACCATGTAACTTTTACAGTGTTCTTGAAATTTTTGTCTTCCAGATTTAACTCTGCCTCTACTTTGTTGTTTTGCAAATCTACTGCGATTATTTTTAAGTTACCCCAATTGATAAAAGTTGCATTCTGTCCAACGACAAAAGATTCGGCATCAGCTCTTTCTATCAACAGAGTGTCGGAGCCTACTCGCAATTTTTTAGTGCCTTTGGACGGATCTTTTGGATGTTTCTGTACATCTATCCATTGTTCAGGCCAAGGATTTTTTATGATAACGTCTACCAATTTATCACTTTCTAACGCAGTGTATCTAGTTACAATTGGATCAATAACTTTCTTGTTGAAAGCCCATATCTTATCCCATTCCATAGCGACGACGGTTCTGGAGCTTCCCTGTGCGGTAATAAATTGTTTCAAAGCCTGTACCGTTAATCCTCGTCTCAGAATACCTCTCACTGTTGGAAGACGCGGATCGTCCCATCCATCAACCAGACGTTCATTTACGAACCACGTTAATTTTCTCTTGGATAATACTGTGTTGGCCATGTTCAAACGCGAATATTCCCATACATATGGACGACGTAATTGAAGAGCATCGAGTATCCAATAATACTGAACATCTCTGTCGTGATATTCTGTTGTGCGTAGAGCGTGAGTAACTCCTTCAATAGAATCAACAATCGGACAGGCAAAATCGTAAGTAGGATACACTCTAGAGAGAAACAGAAATATAGAAAACAATAAACAATCAACATTCCAATTAAGAGAATCTTATTCAAATTTAGAGAAATGTGCAAATACTTGAATTTGCTTCCAGTCCGCGGATGAGACTCGGACTTGCAACGATAAATCGTTGGGTCGCGCATGCATCCATTGGTTGATTCATAATCAATCTTCGCTCTGACACAACACTGTTGACCTTTCTCGGTGCCACATTGCATTTCTTCCCATAAAGCAAGATTTTGTTCAACAGCTGCAATAGAACATTAAGTTACATAATTTAAAAGATAATATAAAAAAGATAAGCTACGCTGGAACTATGTGTAACTTTTTAATAATTGCTTACAGTTATCTCTGTTTTTAGATTTTAACTTTTGATCACGCTGCTCCTTCATTATATCTGCCGGAGTGTCATCAACGTACGCCAATCCTTTTGTTAATAAAGTAGTGCAAAAGTTCTTTAACACGTCGAAATAATTAGAAGTAAATGTAAACTTATGGGGTGTAATTTTCAGTAGTTTTATATCTTCCAGTATAGCGTCTTCAAAATGCGCGTCCTCTTTCGCTGGATTGGTGTCATCAAATCTCATAATGAGCTGTCCTTGATATATCTCAGCGTAATATTGATTCAAGAGAGCTGCTTTCGCATGACCAATGTGCAGATAGCCACTTGCTTCTGGTGGGAATCTCACCACCACCTACAGAGATGTAACATCATAAATTTTAGAAAATAATACAAATTATGTTAAAAATCAAATCATTTTACTTATATACACAATATGACTTTACTTTGCCCATCTCTGCTTCAGGTAATTCAATGAATTTACCCTCCTGTTTCCGCGAGTTTTTATCAATATCAGAATTCTCAGATTTTGACTGCAAATTTGCTTGTTTTTCTTTAGTTTGAACAGATTCCTTTTTCAGATCTTTGTCACATATTTGTATTACATCCTTAAAGATATGTTCCATGTACTTGTACCATCTAGTAACATTAGCATAAGTAGTTCTCCGATCTGCTTCAGTGTCTAAGTATTTTGTTCTTAACAAAGCACCAAACATATGAATGTCAGCCAGTGTCAAACTTTTATTGACTAAATATGTTTGTGTATGTAATATTTTATCATTCATAAAAGCCAAAGTATCTTTGTTTACAGATGCAAATGAATAATTATCTAACATCATGGCAAATGATAACCACTGATCAACCTCAGTTTTTGTTCGAGGACAGGATGCATCACCTAATAATATAATATAAACATTGTAAGTTCCACACAATAATTAAAATATTTACTTAAAAAAGTGTATTTAAAAGAAAAGAAATACATTTACTACTTGCCATAAAAGTTCTCTTGTATAGTTCTTGCAAAATATCGAGTAATATCACTAACTCGTTTTGCCACTACTTTTGAATCTTTATACAAGATGACATCGTCTGCTTCTTTCAAATTCTGCTGAATGCATTTTATTTTTATTTTCCCTTCATCAGAGTTAATTAAATTTGCAGCTGCTAGAGCCTCTATAAGATAACAATGTTAAAATATAAATGTTTTTAATGTTAATTAAAATATGTTCAAAATCATGAAGTTGTTAATGTTTTTAACAACTTAACAGTGGAAATTGATGTTATTGATATATCAATTAACTCTCTTTCTCTAAAATATAATCATATAAAATGGTTGCATGAATGCATTCAGAAATATATCAATATCTTACATCATACAACAATATATATAGTTACTTTCAGAAAATATTTAATAAGCAAATACTAGATTATTCTATACTTAATGTATTTTTTTAATTTACTCAGATGCATTAATTAATCACTAATTGTGCAACAAATTCTTTTATATTACAAAATTGTTCTTATAATAATTGTTTTTGTTTCAAACGTCTACTGTATGATGAAATCATTTCAAAAAGAAATAAAAGTAAATAAACAGAATACAAATGCTAAAATAGTAAAAAAATATTAATCTAAGATAATAAACATAAATACATTTAAGTTTTGTTTACAAATACAAATATATTTAACACATATAAAGGCACATAAGTGTACAAATAAAATAATTATTCGCTCTGTTTCATTGGGTTCCATATTTGAACCGTTCTGGAAATCGAATCGCAAAATATCAAAAAATCGATCTTACCAAACGCAAGTTCGGGTTTTACATAAACGATTTGATATTCCATTTTTATTTCACTATCTTTTTGGAGTGATCGTAATAAAATTCATACGTTTCCGTATACGAAGGTTAGACTAACCGCACCAACCAACATCAACTTGCGTGATGTAAGCCACGTGCGTTATCCAACTAGTAGAGAGGAGAGATCTTACAAAATGGAAGTAAGCAGAAGAGAAGCGAACCATTTTGCCGGTCAAAAAGAGCACAAATTAAAACCATGGCCGTGATTAGAACAGCGCCACGCTCTTTCTTTCAGTGACGTCAAACTCCTGAGATTAGGTTAGTGTAGATATCGCGCGTATCTTCGTCGAGAGGACACTAGTGCACGGCGAGTAAGTTCTTTTTTCAATAAGTCGTGCTGCGTGAATTATCCACAGGCTTAGCGGTCTCTTTATCATCTTTTGTCGGTGCGAAAACCGATTTTGCGACCGCCGGAGATCGGTTACGTTGTAATTTTGATGACTGAAAGATGCCGCCTCGGTTGTCGGGAGCGCTGCTGGTCGTGGGCCCCGGAAATGGTGAGCGGATAGCAGCGGCGGATAACTGGCTGGCGCCGCAGGGAGGGTTTCACGTCAAGGTGGGTCGGTCACCTGGAGATAACTGTAAAATGTCATCGGCAAATGTGTGTCAGACATGAACTTGACGCCGCGCGTTCGCTACGACGATGACACCGCTGGCTGACTGGTTTACGATCGTTTTGTCAATTATGCCGGCGCGATTCTAAGAGAAAAGAAGGAAGGAAAGGAGCAATCGCGTTCGCACTCCGCACATCTTGAGCTCAAGTTCGTCTGAAGCGCACGAGGAAGTATGTAAAAAAAAGTCGATTTTCGGAGAACGAGGCGGAGTCGTCGGTGTTGCGTTTTTTTCGCTGTTTCTTTTTCTTTTTTTTTCACTTTGCTTTTACGAGAACTCACGCCGAATATTGTACACCTACAACACAGGCGTGCTGTAGGTGCGATTACGAAATTTCTCGGATAAGTCGCGATTATCAAGTATGCTTTTTACCCGTGAAGGATATATAACGGATACTTTGTGTGTCATTCTCCGCTTTCTCGGAAACATGAGCAATGAAGTAATTTTTTTTTTCTAAAACGTGTGGGAAAAAACCAGTGCGAATTGACGATAAATAAGAAGCTTCTGTTAATCTTGATGGAAATTTCCTCTTGACATTTATACGGTATAAATAAAAGTGTCTTTAGATGATGTTTACGCAAATAGTTTTGCATAATGAATACGTTCACTTAATTATACATTTACATTGTTTTTAGACTTACACTCTTATTAGACAATGTTATATATTATATATTTATATTATATAGTTATATACTATATATATTTTAATTATTTTTCTTTTTCCTTCTTTACAGAATTATATATTTTGTGTTGTTTACAAAAAATAAAATATTAATCGTATTTGTCTATTATCTTGTATTAATATATTTTACTTGAAAAATAAAATGTTAACTTTTTTACATTGTAAATCAGTTTAGTTGGAAAGGCAAATGTAGTTTATCAATTTTTAAATTCTAACTAAATAACAGCTGTGAGTCTTGTACACAAATTTGTCCATATGTATTACAGGAAGAAATCACAAAGCGTCATGGAAGGAACAGAAGTTACATTTTTATTCCAATTTGGTCTAACACGTGATACAGTCACGGTAGACAGTAGCACTCTCACACTTAAGGCCTTGAAAGATCTTGCCTGTGATTTTATAAATACCAAGTGTCCGGAGCATGGCTTAAATCATTTGTTTGAGAGATTGATTTTATTTAAGCATGACTACAATTCTACAAATGTTTTGCAACTCATTACAAACACTACAGAAGTAGTTGATGAAACATTAGTGGAAATAGTACTGAGTGGTAAGCAAACCCTTTACCTATTTGCGTTAGCTTTTAAGTTCCATTTACAATTATTTGCTTTGTATGAAGTTTACGAAATTGTTTCTAATGGTTTTTTAGCACAAGTGCCAAGTGAATATGTTCCCATTCGTCCTCATGCTTTAGCAGTACATTCCTACAAAGTCCCAACATTCTGCGATTTTTGTGGTGAAATGTTATTTGGACTTGTTCGACAAGGTCTCAAATGTGAAGGTAAATTTATGACAAAATAAATATTTTCTAAAAAACGAGAAAAACAAAAATTATCAGAATATATATAACTTATACATTCTCACAGGTTGTGGCATGAATTATCACAAAAGATGCGTCATTAAAGTACCAAATAACTGCACGCAAGATGTGAGTCAAAGACGGCGTAGTTCAGCCATGCTGAACGTTCCGAGATCACCCAGTCAGGGTTCCACCAGCAGCCTAACCAGCATCACTGATGATAATCACAGTTCAAATAGCACATCTAACACAAGCCAAAATAATAGTACATTGGTATGAGCAAACGTATATCATTTGACCACTTTAATTTTACTGTATACTATGTTGAAAGTGAATAAACATGAGATTGACATTTTTCTTATCCTTTTTTATTTACGACGTTTGCTGTATATGTGTGTGTGCGTAAATAACTACTGCATTATAGGCAATACCGAGTATAATGGCGCCAAAACAATCCCATTCACCGTCATCGGGAGGACGGCCTGTTTGGGTTGAGCGAGAGCTAGCGACGCGCATAAAAATCCCGCACACATTTGTAGTACACACATACACACGTCCGACTGTATGCGGACATTGTAAAAAGTTGCTAAAGGGTATATTTAAGCAAGGCCTACAGTGTAAAGATTGTCAATACAATACGCACAAAAAATGTATGGATAAGATACCAAAAGACTGTACCGGCGAAAATCTGAAAGATAATTTAGGTAGAACAATTTTTTTGAAAGAAAATTGAGACTAGTTCATGAATACAGATATGTAATAATTAAAAACTGCTTGAATACACAGGCGAGTACACAGATAGCGGTGTTGGCAGCGAACTAGAAACCAAATGTGATATTAGGAACGAGGAAGCTGACGCTGACAGCGATACAGAATCATCGCCTCCGCCACAAGACGTATTCACAAATGACGAGAATAAAATGCCTGAAGATTATACAGTAAGTTACTGAAATACTGATATGCTTGCGATATAAAGAATGTTCAGAAAAGCTTTATGATATCGAAATTTGTATTCTTAGGATCATGCACAAAGTAACGATGATGAAAATCAAAAGTCGCGGCCGTCAAGGTAAGTTTTTTGTAATAACGTAGTGTTTGTAATTTTTTTTCTAAATGTCATATTTTTCTAATCTTGAATTTTCTTTTTTCATAAAAAAAAGCTGTAGTTCAACACCAAGTAATAACATTCCATTGATGCGGATAGTACAAAGTGTAAAGCATACTAAAAGACGCGGATCTAAGGTATTAAAAGAAGGATGGATGGTACATTTCACGAATCGTGATCCAGTTGTAAGTATGCGCGAAAATAAAATACAATTTGCATCTTTCGATGTACGTGAACATTTGAGTGGAAGATATGAAAAAAAAAAAAAAAAAAAAAAAATTAACTGCCTATTGGCGACTCGACACAAAATCTATAACGCTGTTTCAAAATGAAAACAGTTCCAAATATTACAAGGAAATACCACTGGCTGAAATCACAGCGATCGAAACTGCTAAAACGCCTCGCTCATGTATGTTGTATTCGCAAGTTAAAAAAACAAAAAAACATTCAGTGCATTTTTCTTTTGTTATGAAGTTTTATCATGTAAAGCTTTTTTTCGGTTAGATTTTTTACATAGCCTGTTTTACGTTGTAGATATAATGCATTGCTTTGAGCTAAAAACTGCCAATGTTGATTACTATGTCGGTGAAGACCCATCATACGGACAGAATTGCGGCCAAGTCTCTCCTCCGGAAAGCGGTATCGGAGCTCACATAGCTAGATCTTGGGAAACTACTATTAGACAAGCACTTATGCCTGTAACTGTATCGACTAGTATGTATATTTGATTTGCTGTCACAAGATTCTGTGCGAAACGATAGTGTAAACCATTTTTACTCTTTTGTTTTTATCATAATTTATTACATTTTGTGCATTCGTATCATCTATATCTGTAATTTCGCGTAATTGACTATTTATATGTATGTGACGCTATTATGTTGCTTCTTAGAGATGCGATAAAGGAAAAATTACGTTTACATTGTAGATCAAGAAGAGTCCACCGAACCCGAGGAAAACATTACCGATATGTCACAGTTATACCAGATCTTTCCAGACGAGGTTTTAGGATCCGGACAATTCGGCATAGTTTACGGAGGTGTTCACCGCAAGAGCGGTCGTCCGGTCGCCATAAAAGTCATTGATAAATTGCGTTTCCCGACCAAACAAGAGGCCCAACTGAAAAACGAAGTAGCTATTCTGCAAAATCTGTCGCACAGCGGAGTAGTGAATCTGGAGCGAATGTTTGAGACGCCGGAGAGAATATTTGTAGTGATGGAGAAGCTGAAAGGCGACATGCTTGAAATGATTTTAAGCTCCGAAAAGGGACGACTCAGCGAACGAATAACCAAGTTTCTCATCACGCAAATTCTCGTCGCGTTGAAGCATCTGCACAGCAAGAATATCGTGCATTGCGACCTGAAACCGGAAAACGTGTTGCTTAGCAGCGACGCGGATTTCACTCAGGTGAAGCTGTGCGACTTCGGCTTCGCGCGAATAATTGGCGAAAAGAGCTTTCGTAGAAGCGTCGTCGGCACACCTGCATATTTGGCACCGGAAGTTTTACGAAACAAAGGCTATAATCGTTCTTTAGACATGTGGAGCGTCGGTGTTATTATTTACGTATCATTAAGCGGCACGTTCCCGTTCAACGAAGAAGAGGATATCAATGAACAGATCCAAAATGCTGCCTTTATGTATCCACCGACTCCGTGGAAGGAAATTTCCAACGAAGGTGAAGATCAAGCTTTCCATCGTCTAATTTTGTTTGCTTTTAACGAATTTGCAATATATTTTTGCACAAAGATATGTATTATTTTTTAAACATATAATAATATAATAATTATCGTGTGTTTTTTTTTCTATCTTTAGCTATTGATTTAATTAACAACCTTCTGCAAGTTAAGCAGAGAAAAAGATATACCGTAGACAAAAGCCTGCAACACGTGTGGTTACAAGTAAGTATACGTACGCATTTAGTTTACATCTGGCTTGCATTTTGTTTTTGAATTATTTGTGCTTAAAATCTATATATTTTTTATCAGGATTATCAAACATGGTGCGACTTAAGAAAATTGGAGGAGAAAGTTGGCTATCGATATTTGACTCACGAGAGCGACGATGCACGTTGGTTGGCATACAGTAGTAATCAAGAGGCATGACAGAACTGTTCGTCTGTGCTGAACATTGAAACATTACCAACTTCCTTGTCGATCCACAAAGGCTGGGCTCGATGTGCTCGAGCTACTTTACGGCGATTCATTCGTGCCTGACTCCCCGTAAAAGTACGTGAAAATTAGTACAAGCTTGTCTTTCGGCCAATATCCCGAATGTGTCGTTCTATGTACTTAACAAATCGTTACTGATACTCCAAGTTGCATTTCGGGATACTGTTGTTTCCTTTGGCATTACTACTTAAACGTAATATTCAAAAAAAAAACTTCCATAATTTTAATATATTCCCACAAAACTATAGTAAAGAGATTTCAATTTACAATTATATATTACATATAGGATATGTATTATATATATAAGGAATAAGTACCTATAAAAGTATCTATAAACATATATATGATTTTATTTGGGACATTTTATGTTTTTGTTTTTTGATAAATATTTGTTATCTGTTTTTGATATATATTTGTTATCTTTAAAATATCTATTCTTCCAAATTTTATTGGTAAAGATATTTATATAATTATGGTTTTCACATGTGAATTATTGTAATAAGTTACATTACAATGTAGACATTTTGTTACTTGAAGTGAATAACGTTATATTTGATAGAGAAGTGATATTTTTTCTAAATTTAATTGATTTTTTAATGTCTTTTTTTAAATCTTGTTTTTGTTAAAAATATTTATTGGCTTAGAAATATGAACAAAGTTTATATCAATAAAATTAATTTATGCACCATTTATATACTCATCATTCCAAAGTTATTTCAAAACAAATATGAAGAAGTTATTGAGATATTAAATATTTATAGATCTTCTAATTTATAATGCTTGAATTAAGAGATGCTTATAAATTCTTTTACATTAATGTATAATTATATATTCGTAATTTAAGATATGCAGTTACATACAGCTAAAAACAATTTACTTTTATACAATAAAATTCGTATAAAAAATATAACCGTGCATAGAATATTACAAAAAAAGTATTGATGTAATATTTAATTGCGATGCAGTAATTTATTATAAGTTTTTAAAAATTTTATATGTATAATATATTTATATAAATTATATATTAAACGTCTCTAATTTTATTTTTCACTAAATTAATATGTTGTATGAGAAAATTTTAATATATTATTGTGAAAACAAGATCTGTGCATATCCGAATCTCAATCATATTTTTAATTATTATTCTATGTACGGTTACAAATAATATATTTACTATTAGAGATTTAGATTATATATAAATTAATAATATACACATATTAATATTGATACGTATTAATATTAATCTGATAATTTTCGCTGCAGCACACATTTTGAAAATATATATTCTTATATATTATTTTACATTTAAAAGTTTTATGTATAACACATATTTTACTTCAATAGTTTTATAATTTTGATATTATTATTATAGATTTTTAAAATAAACATTCCAATTTGAAACGATGATTGTGCATCAGTCAATATGAAACAAGGTTGACTTAGTAAATAGCAAAGAAATTTAACGTTACACACACTCACATTTATATCCTAATAAAATATATTTAAAGGATATTAAGATATTGCAGAAAAGGTTATTATACATAAGTATTTGAGAACAAAAGTACGTAATTCTCAAGCAGTTTTTAAATGAAATTGTGAAATGTATATTAGAGAGATAATATTGTAATAGAAATTGGCTTTATATCGTTATATGTAAAATATATGGCCTATATACTTTTAACAATTAATAGTACATAGAAAAAAAGTATTTCATTGTACATTATATATCATGTGTAGCGATTTTTCTATTTCCCAAGATCAGATTTACATTCAATGATATTATACAAAATATAATAAACCTAGATGTAGTCAATATCTGTAATATAACAGAATACATAAATAGACATTGACACACATATATACACACGCATTAATTGTTATATTTTATAACAATTTTTGAAAGTTTATTGTGTATCTTATTCATAAAAGTTTTCGTATATATATATATATAATGTAGATTATTGTCTCAATGCATATATTACATACTTATATTGTACTTACAAGTTATATTAACTATACAAGCGTACGTTTAACATTCCGTTTGTGGAAATGCTTTTACAATACTCAGCGATGCATTTAAATTTTGTTCTTACATATATAAAAAAAGAAGCTTTAATAGGAAAAAGTAAAATTTATTGTGGTTTCTTGTACCTAATATTGTGCTAATCTTATGCTTACACGCGTTCGTAATAAGGCAGGATAATAGTACGTATATATATTTAATTATATATAAGCAATGTTTAGATATTCAAAATTTGATATTGACGCATGATTGTACACGTGTTTGGCTTAATTTTATTTGATGTTTCATATACTCTTGATATTGGTTGAGCAAAGAAACACTAAGAAAATAATAAATATGCGTATATTGTTCATTTCGGAAAAATATTATGTGTATCGTTACCACGAAATGCACTTAAATAAGATATAAATTATCTGTTATTGTACGTACTTAGTGCCAGGTGGAAGCGAACAATTTACATGTTATAATTCTCTTTTTCTCTGTAGGAGCAATTATAACCAACCAAGCGGCAATGCGACTAATGTAAAAGCGTGTCTCTCTTTATAACGATACTTTGCAATAAATAAAATGTTATAAAGAGAACGCGGAACACATCTTGCGTAGCGAATGGTAGATATGTACTTATATTCATTTTCTCGAATTCGCAATTTTATAAGAATTTTTCTGTAGAAATGAAACCATATGTAACTATAAATAACAAAATAAACGATATTATTCGTTTCGACGACTTTTACATCTTTCTCTGGATGAAAAAGAAAAATTTGCTAAAGAACTTGACTTGATACGTTACTTAAAATGCGCATTTTTCTTTTAAGATTTTCTTTTTATTTTATAGAAAAAATCACGTTAATATCATGCGAAGATCAGAGAAATGTAACTAAGCAGCTCTTTCTTCCGGCAACTGTTCCCAATGCGTGATCTTTTTCATCAGATTCGCGTCTCGTTCTCTTTAATTCTAACAGAAACATCTCTGCCGGAAATAATAGTGTCCCCTCGCGCGTGTCTGCGCGTCCCACAGAGACAGTTTCCGAATTGAGGATGCACGGTAACAACCGGGAAAGTTGACACGTTACTGAAGTAGACGCAAGACAACTCGCGCTGAGAATATGAAGTGTGATTTGAATAGTGTAAAATTCATAAAATAACACGCAACATTGTATTTTCGATTACTTAAAATTATGTTCACGCAAGGCAGGTTTTACGTTCTATGTGCTGTGATAATGTTGGTGGATTTCAACACAGCGGACTGGGTGGATTTGCCGCAATTTTCGGACAAGAACAAAATTTACAGGTAAGACGACACGTTGTACATTTCACAAATTGTATTGAATCAACATTTTGTTCTCTCTTTTTCTTTCTTTAAGGATACTTCCCGCACAGTACGATCAATTTTACAAGTTCAGACGAGGCAATACGGACGTAGTGTTTCACTTTTCTGATGATCGAAACGGCAGTCAGTCTCATCGTCGTCTTGTTAAGATCGCACACGCGGCGAACGATAAGAAAACGGAGATCAAAGAATCAGGTTCCGCTACAGTGTCGAGACAATTGTCAAACGTGTTTCGCGATCGAATCAGCGACGATTCCAGCGAGACAAGTAAAAATCGCACTACAATAAACGATAATGCTGCGACTGAGGTAATATAGATATTTTATTTCTCAAATAATTCGTGTTAAATAATACAAAAGTCGTGTAACAAAACAATGTCGTATAGAACTTACTTAGTGAATACGGCATTTCAACAACAACAACAACAAGAACAACAACAACAACGGCTACAATACTTAAGACTCTTGCCACTCAACCATCATCGACTACAACACACAAGCAGAATATTACGCGAGATGAATACTGCAATGACACATTGAAACAGGACGATACTATATTTCAGTATTTGCCAGTAGACATACTTAAAAGTGTACATAATACGCTGCAATCGCAGCCGGTTTCGTTCGAAGGAAAGCTCCATTTCCTTAGAATGTTCGAGAAAACGTTAATGTCAGAGATAGGTGCGTTACTTTGTTTATTTTGCACCATTCTCCGCACTGATCGACGATTTTGAGATCTGTTTGAAATTTTTGTTTATCGACGACAGAATCTCGTCTTGCCGCTGCCATGTCGCCCCGTCGAAAAACGAGAGGAACGGAGTATTACGGACACGGTTATGACGATCACGATGAGCATTCCGTAGGATTTCCCTCGATAGAAGGCGCGCTGATGGCTATATCTTTTCTCACCTTTGCAGTTTATCTTGTTCGTCTAGTTATGGTAAGAAATATTTCGTTTTTTTTTTTACATGTTCTTATGTAAGATGCTATTCTCCTGCCACATTTATAAGAAGTTGTATGGTGGCGATGAACAAAAATATCTCTTTGTTAACTTCAAGATAAACCTATAATATTTCTATATTCTCTTCAGCGCATTACTCTAGACACATTCTTTTCAGCTTCTATTCCGAAATATGAATAATCCTATGACTACCACAACTGCCGCTACAGTATTTCTCGGTAAGAGAAAAAGATCCGTTGATCTTGATGACGACACTGCTAGAATACTTAATAACATCAACGCTTTCGTTCCTGATCTTTGAATCACAACAAAAGCGATCTGTTATATTGTTAGTAAATCGGCTTGTTATGTAAAAAGAAGTGGAATGATATATATCTACGTGTTAACCCAAATTTTCGTAATTAAAATGTATTACTCGATAATTAGCGCTATTATTATCGGCGCTGTTATTAGTATTATCATTGTCAGCATACTGAGCAACTTGTTGCTTCGAAATAAACCATCGTTATAATTTAGCCTGTATATCTACCGACGGTGTTGACATAATAAAAGAAAGCGCGTCGGCGTAAGTTCCAACAGGCCGTCGCAGTGGCAACTCGCGCAGCGTTTCCAAGAGACACGCTAATTTCGCTTTATCTGTTTGATATACATTGGTATGTTTCTGATGTGGGATAACAATATTTTGCGATAATAAACTGGACCACGTCGCGTTGTAGAGATCAAGAGACAAGCAATACGGATGCTGACACCAATCACTTGTTTCAAGTATTAATCTTTCCACTTCTTTCTGCGTTTCAACGAGAATCGCCCGATCTGTGAGTTCGCTCGATGTTCTTTCAGTCCACTGAAAAAACAATTTTCAACGTAAATGTATATCTCGTCGAAGTCATTTTTATTATTTTGCAAGTAAGTTTTTATTCTTACCTCGAATAATAAATTACATATTACATATATAACGTCTATAAAAGGTGTTATAACGTTGTGCAAGATGGAAAGCAATTCCGTATTATTTCCCAGGAAAATCGCGTCCTTTACTATGTGCAAGCAATTCTCCGACAATAATATGTTCAAAGATTGTTCCCATTCCGCTTTGATCAGAGTCTCATCTTCAACAGGACGCAACACAAATTCTGTGTTAAGCAATTTTCTCAGTAGTTCATATCGTTTTAAAGCCATTTCTGCAAGTTGAATATTCATTATATCACTTTGATGAAACAAGTTTGTTTTTTAAGAGTTAATTGTAATATCTTGATCAGCACCGATTTGAGTGCCACCCTCTCCTATCGTTGCGGTAACGAGAGCTGTTTTCGCCAGAAAAGTCAAGGTTGGATTCATATAAATTGCAATATTAATAGCAGGCACCGCTATTTGCATAGTTCTCTCAGACAGCAAATGTCCCTTGATGTTTGAATAATTCGTTAGTTTGAGTTCTTTGTGTCTTTGTTTGAGCCTTAACGTGTTTGACGAATCGATCACAATTAACTCATTATGCGGTTTCAAAGACTCTAATATCTCTTGTTTGACTTTCTCGCTATCGTTACTGTTGTAAACAAACCATGTTAGAAACACGTTTTACGTAACATATTTTTGAATATGTTACAAATGTGACGTACTTCATTACTCATCAAGAAATAAAAACAAACTCACCTTTCACTTTCAAACATCAATACTTGCAACGACTTTGTGACGAAACTCTTGAATCGTTGATAATCTTTGGCCAACGAATCGAGCGTGTATGGTTCTCTTGGCTTCATTTGAATTCTCTCATTGATTAACAAAGCAACGATATTGATTGGCATAAGCACAGTATTCTTCTTGTGTGTCTCTACTATAAAGTAAGCTATGTTCTCTACGACCGAGGATGGAATTTTGAAAGAAGGTTCCAGAATTTTCTTCCTACGATATTTTGCATCTAAAAATTGGCGAGCAGATATCGGCTCTCCGATGTTAAAGAAAATACGACCGTGAGACGCGGGTTTCTGCAGGATGGAAAGCGACCGGACAAGTCCGGTTGTGCTTTCCTTCGGTTTTGGAACTCCTAGCATTTCGTAAACAAATAATAATTCTTCAGGCGGTCGTTCGTAACTAATGCTCATGGGTACGAAATGTATGTCCGGTACGTCGCCTTGAAGCAAACTTTCCAAAATGATGGAAAGAAGACCTGTACGAAATAAAAGAAAATATATAACATACGATATTTTGTTCTATAGGATTTCTCAAGTAGAATTTAATATTCGTTTAATGTTCAAGACTGTTTTGTTTTATCGCTTACCATATTTCGGCACTGTGCTTTTTTGACTACGACTCCGAGTGCCCTCAATGAAAAATTCTATCGCCCTATTGCTATGACTAATGATGGTATTTATGTACGATCGGAAAATTTGCTTGTACAATGGATCATTGGAGAAACTGCGTCGTATGTAAAACGCTCCAGTTTTTCGCAATATTTCACCAACTATTTTCATATTGTAAAAGTCCATACCAGCCGCGATATTCGGTAACGCCATGTCGTAGGAAAAAAGAATGTACGACAACAAGATGAAATCCAAGTAACTTCTGTGAGACGGCACGTAAACGTACTGTATCTGAGAGATTAGCATTTCCTTTTTCAAGTTTGTAAGAGTAGTTTCATTTATGTATATTCTCGAAAACATTCTCTTCATTGCTTTTGTAATAAAAATACCTGAAATATTAAATTTATTTTTAAATGAATCAATGTAAGGACATGGAAGACACACACTGCTTAATGTATTCAATTATTAAATATGTGAAGCTGCATTTTTATTTAACTGTGTATATAAACTTTTACTTATTGATAAATGAATGATGGTATTAAACAAAACTATAGTATGTACATATATATATATATATATATTATATATATATATATATATATATATATATATATTATATTGATTCTATGTAAAATATATTCTATATAAAGATATGTGTGTGTGAAAATATTACATAATATATAATACCCAGCCAACGAACTGTTGCTAAATCTGCTTTACTAGCCATTTCATTTATCATTGCACGAGCTCTTTTTTCAACATCTTTAAATTTAGCACCTGTTGTTTTTACTATCAAAGCAATTGTAGCTTTGACTGAAGTATCTGTCAAAACTGATTGTATCACTTTATCTCTACTATAAACCAATTCGATTGGCAACATATGGGGTAGCAATGGATCCAAGGGGCGTGTTGCCCATAGAAAATCACAGTCCTTTCTCCTCTCCTCCAACAGATCCACAAATTTTCTCTGTTCCATCTTTTCTGATATTTCCACTCAACAGTGAATAAAATGATTTGCTGACTGTCCTGCGTTATTCACATGTAGTTACAATGTAAAAATATCAGTTTTCTGTATCATTTAGAAGTTCTTTAGTGATATTAAACACGACCTTCCTGGACAATATTTGCATTTGCACAATTCGCTTGCACAGTAAATTATATGCATTCAAATGTCATGTAAGATTTGGTTGTTTACACGCAATGTTACAAGTACAGCTGATATGAATAATTTGTTATCTGATTAGATAAACACATGATGATACCTATAAATTAGAATTATTGACGTAAAAGAACATAAAACAAAGTGGATTAGATTTGTACAAAAAAAAGAAATATCTACTGTTTTCAGCGTGAACAAGTTATTAAAAGTTACTAATAAGAAACAGTCATTAATAATGAATTCAAGTTTTTACAAAACACTTAATCAGACGTTATGTTACTTATCTGTTAGAACATGCGCATTTATGTATGTTTATAAACATACACATACATATAATCTACACTACAGTACTCACTTATATAGGCATGCGCGTTGTGCTTAAAAGTATGTACACAATTGCGGAATTACAGAAGGCAGAGTTGGACAGAGATAGGTAGCTTCTATCTCATAGATATTGGACTTGTCATTCTCGTCAACCAAGATAGTGCCAGGATTGCCAAGTTGGTTTCCAGTATATATGCGTCTAAGGATAAAAGTACGTAACTAGTATTTGTTAGTCATAAAAAAAAAAATCTATCGAGTTTTACGTAATTTTATGACTTTACGTCGCATTCAGAGGAATGTCCACATCACTGGTGTATAAGAGCTTGGAGTTATTGGGCTTCGAAAAAGATTCGCATAAAGGTTAGTTTATTTCGATTGTATACGTGTGTAGATTGTAGAAGTAAGGACCGGTTGTTCCATCTTCAGATGAAATATCGGGCAATTTTCCAATGGTTAAAACTCTTGTTCTACGTGTTGTCAAGCCTTGCAGTTGCTAAGAACACGCTCCGGAAGTGATT
>QVNW01002551.1:0-11029 GCA_014825475.1 Pseudomyrmex flavicornis
TCGGGGGGTTTTTTTTTTTATTCCCCGTGAATATCGGACCCAATCAGACACCCTCGGAGCTCTCCGCTCGCGCGCGAATATAAATGTTCCTCCCCGTCTCGTCTATATAATCATGGGAGTGTGAAATTAACCAACCAATCCCGCAGCCGGCCGCAAAACCGGGAATCGGACGTTCTCGAATTTTTGCGGCGCCGGAATTTAAATTTCGGTGCAACAGCGCGCCTCACGGTCGGCGAAACTTTTCACGCCGTGGAAAAATTTCAGCGCCGCGACTCCTGAAGAAAAGCTTCTCTTTAGGAGAAGCTAAGGAGAATTTTCCGCCAGAGTCGCGGCGCTTCTGCAGGAATTGAAAGACAAATTCAATCAACGCCGATCTTTCTGTCGTCGTCGCGTTCGGCGGAACATTTTAGTATCGTGACGATTGTGGAACTTTGCTATTGAATATATTATATTCGCAATCACACTCGCGCGCGTAGTCCGCGAACTCCGGTTCAGTGTTTCTCTCTCTCTCTCTCTCTCTCTCTCTCTCTCTCTCTCTCTCTCTCTCTCTCTCTCTACAGCGCGCACATGTTTTTCAAATAGCGCAGAAGATATCATGACGGACGATCTTTTTTTTTTGTGCATTCCCACCTCTGATTTTTCCCTTTCGAACGAGAGAAGCAGCGACAAAGGTGGAGAACGAAGCGTGCGGCGAAATCACGCACGAGAATCTCTCGCGCGAAAATCGGGTTTGGCGCGATGGGGATGTAGTTTATACAACGGCGGGGGATTAAACGAAACGACCGCGCGCGAGGCAGTTTCTGTTTATCGCGTCATATAAATACGGAATTAATTAAAACTGCGAAGTTAATTGAATTTTTATTAACCTTTTTTTGCGCGGGGAAAGCGGGAGAGGGAGGAGGGAAATGTGGGTGCCGCTTCTCGTTGTCCACCGCCTTCGTTGTCACCGCGGAGGGTCGCGCGCAGTTATATCACCCCCCCCGGTTACCCTTCTTCACAGCTCCATTCCCGCTAAGTGTAATAGCCGCACGGAAATATTGTTCTTCCGCGGAGAGAAAGAGAGGGAAGAACACGCGCCGACCACGGGCTCTTTCCACCCGTTGCGCGTCTATTGTGCACAACCGCGCGCCGCGCTTTCTCATAAAACCACTCCTCCTCGATATTTACGGCGACGATGCGCAAATCCACCGCGAATAAACGGTCATTACGTTCCTTTAACGTGGGGTAAACCCTGTTGCACACAGTCCGCGATTCGATTGGTAGGCTTACTTCGCGAATCGAAATCGCATTGTCGTTGTCGAAAGGAGCGAGATTTGAATTTCAATTTTAAACATTGTCGTTATCTCGAAAGAGGCGAGCTTTGAGTTTCAATTTTAAAGAAAGACGTCGAAGAATATAATATTTGACAAAAAGTTACGACGTTTAAATTATTCTTTCGTCGACTTGAAAATTTTATTGACTTTTTATCGCCGCGCTCGTCGTACGGAGATCTCGTTTACAACTAAAATTTACGGGAACGATATCGTTCGACAAACTTTCTTTGCGCATCTCTCCCTCGACGGCAACCCGTCCGCTGCTCGCGGCGTATCCTCGATTTCGGCAAAATGTCTCTCCCTCCGGAAGGTTGTGCCCGGAGATAGGGGAGATGAGGCGAAAGAGGAGAGGAGGTTCGACGCGCGGAAGGAGTGCGGGACGCCATTTTTCCACGGCGCCTCATAAGTAAACCTCATAAGTAATCTCGCCGGCGGCGCGTCTTCGATTTGAATTACCCTTCTGTTATTTCTTGCCCGTCTCCGGGCGTTATCAGAAATCCGCTCGCTCGTCGGATTAGCATGTCTGAGGTAGCGACCATCAATTTCAATATCCACTCGATAAATATTCCTTTGGATCCAGACTTCTTTCCTCTACTTACTCCTCACCGATCACCCCCCATCGCGCGGGGCCGACCTCAACACGTTCCCCTCTCGCGTCTCTCTCTTGCCCTCCGCGCGCCGTCTGCAGATCCGTGAGATTCGATAGAGCACCGAGCAAGAGACGTACGGCTCGATAGACGGTTGCAGACTGGCTTTAGATAATATCCTCCTTTGCGGAGCCTCAACGGAGACACAGGACTGCAACGATATTTCGTTTCGAAAGTTCTTGAATACATATATAGAGGTCCGTCGTAACAGATAAGAAACTGTTTGTTAGCGTAACGTGTTCAAAAAGATTCGCTGTTTCTTCAAATAAATAATAGTAGAATATAAAAATCTCATAATTATAAAAAAAAAATTGTAATCTGATTCTACCTGTAAAGCTTGCGTTTAAAATTTATTTATATAAATGTTAGATTTTCTGTGATGTTATTTTTAAATAATAAGAAACAGAAAAACATACAAAAAATATAATATTATGTGATAAAAAAATGTACAGAGGTGAGAACTTGAGTGTCGCTTAAGTGACAATCGAGTATGGAAATTCTCGTGTGTGCTCGGATTCAAGTTTGCGCGCCGAGAATCCACATGCAAAAGTAACTGCGGCGTCATTAATGAGCGAGTTTGCTGCAAACGGCTCACAGTGGAGCAGCAAGAATAACGAGAAAGCAGGGAGCACGCAATGCAAGTAATAGAGTAAATAAATACGGCGTTATATGTTGGCTGCTCACTCGCTTACAGCCGCGCTGTCGTTATACTCGCTTCGATGCATGTTCGTTACTGTTGCAACATCCTCGCAAAAATTTCCTAATGATATATCCCCCCCCGTGATCGTTCTCGAGGATCTGCGCACGTTTGATCATCTCTTGCATCCCACATGATTATTTTCGCAATTTTAGTAAGAAAATGATCGAGAAATCAAGTTTCTTTTGTAACGAGAATTTTCTATTGGCGTGTATGCACACGCGTGATCACACTTAAATGTCTTTGCGAAGAATTTACGCTGATTAAATCTACATTGGATTTTGATCTCGACAAGATTGAACGTTCGCTCTGTCTGTTTGTGTATCTACTTTTTTCTCTGCCGGTTTCTCTCGACGGAGATAGTCTCCTTTGCTGCTGATTTTCTCTCTTCCTCTGTTCTGTGATAACTTTGCGGCCGGGCCATAAGTAATGAAGAAATGCTGAAGATTTTTACTTTCGGGAATTGCACGGCGGTGTACCGAAGGTAGGGGAAAAGAGAGAGAGAGAAAGAGAGAAGATAAAGACGGATGCCGAAAAGAGCGACAGAGCAAACTGGGAAAAGAAGAGAGAGAGAGAAAGAGAGAGATGGGACTGAGCAGGTAATATTAATAAGTAGAAGGAAAAGTTTTGTGTGATCGACCGACCCGAACGAGTCCGGCACTAGACCACATCACAGGCCGTTTGAACACCGGAAAGCTATTAGCATAATTACAATACTTCCGCTTTAGCCGGTTCAACTTTTCGCTTATTTAAGCCGCCGTCATAATATCTTCTACGATAGCCCGAGAGTCCATTACGTTGATGTAACCGAAAAGTCGAATCATTGATATAAACACCGGCCTAGAGATCACTGCTTCCTCTCATCTCCCCCCTCGAACTAAAAGCGACTAGGCTGTTCTGTGTTTGCGAAAGTGAATTTGAAAGAAAAAAAGAGAGAACGCGGTTCAGCCTGGCGGCTTCTCTCTCTCTCTCTCTCTCTCTCTCTCTCTGTTCGAAATCGAGGACAGCAATTATTACAATTACGCGAATGAATATTGGATCGTGTTACATTTCCGCGTTAATTAATTAATTAACACGTCGATATCGCGAAGTCCTTTTTACCTCGAGTCTCAGACTCGTTGGGGAAAAAATTTGACGAAAAAATAATTTTACCAAATATTCGGTACGTGTCTCGAAGTAAATTATTCCCAACAAGGAGAGACAAATAACGCACATGATTTTTTTATGACGACCACGTTTGCGATATAATCATCGGAGAATTTTAATTGAGCGCGCCGCGCGATATATACGGTCGGTCGTACGATGAAATTCGACATCGAGATTTCGAATCTCGGCGACGACGGTTCCTCGGATAGGCGCAAATAAAGTTTCGTCTTTCCATTTTCGCCGCGGGAGCCGCCGGGATCGACGACAACGACGACGACGACGACGACGACGACGTACCTACATATATGGTATACGTGCATCGTGGAAATTCGAGGCGGTAGCACGCCTCCGAGTCGGTAGGTAGTGCTAGATTCGTTCCTTCCGGCGAAAAATCGTCTCTCTGGTCTGAGAGATACCGTAAAGAGAGAAGAACTCACCGAGAGGCCGAGAGACGGGCGCGGATAAAAGTAGACGAGAGGCGAAAAAGAAGGAAGAGATGTGAAACCGATATCGCGCGCGAATGCGGAGGGGGGAATCCATCGTTTTTACCGCGACAGAGATTGTTTCGTGATCTCGAAAAAAGGATACGGTCGCAAAATGGATTAAACAGGGGAAAAGGGTTACGTGATAGCACACACAGGGAGAGAGAGAGAGAGAGAGAGGCAAGAGGAAGGTCGTCTGTCTGTCCTGTCTGTCTGGGTGTGCGGAACACGGCTGCGGTACCAGTGACAGAGTTACGTTGTCGCG
The DNA here is from genome assembly GCA_014825475.1 of Pseudomyrmex flavicornis. Lineage (NCBI taxonomy): Eukaryota > Metazoa > Arthropoda > Insecta > Hymenoptera > Formicidae > Pseudomyrmex > Pseudomyrmex flavicornis. The sequence goes on from QVNW01002551.1 coordinate 4,551, forward strand.
TGTAACGAAGCAGATTACTCAGTGTGACAGAGGACTGTAATTCCCTAAGCAAATGACATCGATCGTATAACGAACGCAGCGGTTGGATACAGTATACTTTCTGTCATTCGATTCCTGCCAGCTGGGATGTTGATGTCACGCAGCAAATATATTTGATAAGATACACAGGTTTTACATATCATTAATATTGACATATATGTATGTAATAAATATTGTGCATCTTGATGAAAGAAAGAAGAAAAATTATATATAAAATTCTCTACGCGCGCGCGTACTTTTGTCACCGCACTTCTGCATAAGAAAAAGCGAGGCGGAAGAAGCGCAGATCGCCTTAAGTGATTTTCGACACAACAAGCGGCATCTTTGCGAGAAAGCAGAAGGGGAGGGCAAATAAATTCGCTGAGCAGTGTAAATTGCCGCACTCTGATCCTCACGAGTCTGCACGCCGATTGGTCAGAAATGATTACCCAGTGATTTAAGGAGCTCTTTGGCGCCGATCCCCCTTCGTCGGCTGGCTACATCTATCTTACTCGGACGGCCTGGTCTATTTTATCTACGAGGAACAGCAGTCGACGATGCGCCTAAGGTGCCGTTTATTCTCACGTTCTTTTCCTTTTTTTACCGTCTCGCATACCTCGTACGACATCCGCCTCAAATATCTCGCGCGTTGACGTTTCAGCGCGCAACAATTACGCGTTCAAAATCAAATAATCGTACAATTATTAGCGTAAATAAACAATAAATATCTTTCTCCACAATTTTTATTGTCGCAAAAGTATGTGATAACGCGTGGTAAAACGCGTATTCCGCGATTATGCGATAGAAGAATGTCAATAAATGTTTTTCTGGAAATAATCGATGTTTTTCTTTTGACTTGTGATGATTGGACACGTCAAAAATACGACGAGACTCGACACGGAACACGCGAGAGTGCGTTATCAGCGCGCGCGAGCGATCGTATCGAGGTTTAACCGGACGATTGATGGGTTAAGTGTAACCGAATGCCCCGAGGCCGAAATCGTGTCATTCGTCCGGGCAGGGCGGCGGAAGCAGGTAGCGGGTCTCTCGAGACAAGTGCTACCATCGACATGGTAACGGCCTGGTAACTGCCTCGTAAGCCGCCTAACGGAGCACCGGCGGTGGCCCGAACGGCCCACCTCCCTCTCTCCGATCCTCTCTCTCACCCCGCTTTGCTGGTTAGACTTAGCGCAATGGCCTCTTCATCAAGCATCACACGCCTAAATCCTTGGCTCTGGAGAGTGACTGTCGTTCTCTCCGACTGACCGAAGAGAGCCTCATGGAAATTTACGAGGATTATACGGCTCGCTTTCACGCGATCTCCCGAAGCTTAACGTCTCGATCAAAGCGGCGGAAAGAGAGCGAGAGAGACGGGAAGAGAGAGAGAGAGAGAGAGGGAAGGATCAATAATCGATCTTTCGTGTTGGAATACTTACGCGGTGATTGGGATAATACGGCGCGCCAATTATCGGCGGCCGAAATATCCGCCCCCGCTTGTATAGGGTCAATTCGTTCCGATAACCTCATTAGTCGACAATAATGGCACCGTGTATATTCCATTGGATGATGTAATTTACTACGTTGCCGTAATAAACGCGATACCGCGCGGACTCGTGTATCGCGTTATCATCGAAATCCTAATTACAACGTGAATACATTACGAGATATCGATATATTAAATTGACGTTCCGATTGTTTCGGAAGGAGAGACGGATTGAAGTTCGTTTTTTTTTTTTTTTTTTATATTTTTATCTTTGTCTCTTTTGTTGTTTTGCGAGACGAGATTATTCTGTGAAATTCTGTACAATTACGCGGCCGCGCGAGTTCGATAACGGGCGACAATGACGCTGATACATCCATTGATACTGATGGTTCTTGGATCGGGTCGGGATTACCGACGCGTTTCCCGGGTAATGCTGTTTCCTTGTTTCTCTTCCGCCTCGCTGAAGGGTGTATTGTGGTCGGGGCTATCCCATTACGAGGCCACTGTTTGATACCGGCGGGAGAGAAGGATGGACACAGAGAGGTGAATGGATCACTTGCGATCCCCCGCGTCGATTAATTTGCATTTCTAACTCAAGTGTTCATCACGCGCGTTCTAACGATCGTCATTACGTCAGATGTTTGCTGTAGGTTCGTCTGTTAGTCACGTCGGGCGTTCTTCGCTGTCACGCGTGAATACCGAGCACTTCCCCTCCCCCCCCTCTCTCTCTCTCTTTCTCTTTGCATAAATTTCTTCTACTGATGAAATATTCATTAGAACAAAATATAATTTACATGTGACCATATATGTATATATATATATATATACGCCAAGAGATAAACGTTGTAAATACATTGGAAAACTAACAAGCATTTTTCTCAGATGATAAACCATCCGGATATAGATATAACGATCACAAGGTGAATTCGACTTTGCAGTCACAAAGATTTCTTTTAGCAAGAGTTTTCGACGTGACTTTATTATTATTATTATTATTTTTTTTTTTTTTTTGTATTCGTCGTTTTTCTACGACAAGATCTGGTTCGGATAATCGTGAACGGATGTTGGTTCCAGCCATTAAATTGATATTCTGTGAATCGGTGTCAGGAGCACTCGATACTGTCTGAATAGGCTTGTTTCGCGTATGGATCCCCGAAGGATCGCGAAGGGTCGTCGTTGGCGAGGGGGTGCGTTCCTCCATTGGACGCGAACAAACTGGCCGGCTCTTTTGTCGAGGACAATGCCGGGAAGCTTGCGTTCGTTCAATATTTTCTGTCAACAGACAGCACGCGCTCATCTCGTTATAAAGTCTGTTTGATCGGCAAATATCGCGGGAGTCCCGATGCATGTGGCCCGGATAGTGCAACTGGCGCGCGCGCACACACGCTCGAACGAGTCTCACGTGTGAGAATGTATTCATCTCTTGAAAAATGTTTCCGCGATACTTTCAACCAAATGAAACATCTCAATCTTTAATTCAATTAAAATGTTCTAGTTTGCTCTGGTTTTTTGCGTAAGGTAGGTTTTTTTCACGTTACCGTGTCCGTTTGTGCGCCGCGGACTTCTTTTACGAAATTTCCGTCAAGCATTTTTCGATTTTTCAAAGTGTCATTTGACATTAACTGATTGGCTGCCACTTCATACGTACGGTAAACACGCTTTTAAATAAAATGATTTATACGCAACAACTTGAGGAAATATTAGAAAGCTCCGTTTACATTTACTGTTCATTAATCAATTGTTACGCAACTACGAGCCAGCGTCGGTGGTCAATTGTGTTGGTGGCCTTAATTTTTCATATATTTTTGAAACACTATTTTATGAGATTTACAGAAATATAATTAATAAAGTGATCTAAACTGACGTAGACAAAAAAACGGACAGATTATTAACAAGAAAGAAAGTTATTGACACGTCCATTGTTGGGACAAAGAGGGAATTTAAACATTTCGGATATTATCGAAGTCGTAAGTAATCTTGACGTTGCATCTGTGCCCAAATATTTCGGCGGCTGTCTTGGAGTCTCACACACTCTCTCTCTCTCTCCATGCCGTTCCCTTCTGGTGCTGTCTGCCGTACGACGACAGACCTCACCTATAACGCGGAGAGAAACCGTTGCCATCTAAACAAAGGGCCTCACGGCATATACGCGCCAGACACGCAATTTCCGCGCGACATGTAAATCGCCCGAAATGAATTTCTGCCAATCACGCACGTGCGCCAGTCGCGCGCACGATCACGGAAGAGGTTCCCGGGGCGCGCTGTGAACCGTATTTTTGAAAACAAAAAAAAAATGCACATGCTCACCTAACGAAGCCTATGAAGCGATAAAAAAAAAAAAAAGTATATACGTAACGCGAAAAATATCCGCGTTATTTCAAAACAAAATTGCGTCGCTTATCGACTAAAAAGTACTTCTTTTCCTTCTTGCGTCGCAGTTTTGTCGCATTATAATTTTCACGACGATAAAACTAGCTATATAATGTTTGCTCTCTTCTTGTCGCCGTGTGTGTCGCTTCAAATGCGGCGGTAAATTACGCGATAAAATCGAGCGCAATTTTCCAATGCGCGCGTGCATAGCTTATGAGAGATTTAGCAACGGCAATATATGCATCATTTATTGCATTATATTTCCGACAAATTGCGAAACGGAATATTGCGCTCTTATAATTAAAAATTCGATCGGTTATATAGAGCTTCGAATACAGTCGCTCGGAGATTAATATTGACCTGTGGTCTGTGCATAAAAATTAAATTCATTCGAGAAATAGAATAAACGGAGATATATCTGTTATCACACTTTCCGTGTTGTCTTCTCTTTTCTGTTGCACGCGTTGATATAACATATGCGTGTATATTTATACAGTGCACACTTCGATTATTCAATGGAAGAAAAGTGCTCTCCTTTCTCTCTTGTTTTTTCTATGTTATGTTCTAATTTCAAAGATATGTTTATTGGTTTATTTTTTGCGATGTCGAATGTTTACTTATTTTATAATATACAATATTGCACTCAATCTGACAATCTTGAAAATTGGAGAGATAAGAAAACTCTCTCCCTTAAACGTATGTAGTTGCGAAACTTTTTTTCATATTGCAATAATAAAGTTAAAAAAAAGAAAGAGAAAAGGAGAAAAATAAGCTCGCTGACTTTCGCAAGAGAGAAAAACAAAGACGTTCGAGATGAGAACGCGCAATGAGAGCTTAAAGCAATAGCCGAGAGACTTTAAGATTCCAGTCTTCCGTGTCAAATTAGAGATTCGCATATACGCTCCTCCTGCCCGATGGTCCATACGTACCTCGCCAATACCTCCATTCAGATGATTGATGCGCGCCGTCATTCGACAGACGCGACGACATAAATCAAAGGGCGCCCTTATACGCACCCTTTTCTTCTCGCCTTTTTTCTACTTCCCTTGTCCGTCGCACTTCTCCATCTCGTGTAAGGCGCCGCCAGGCGTTATCAAATCTGCCGACAACAGAGAGAAAGAGGCGAGATTAAATACCAAAAACAGAAAGAGAGAGAGAAAGAGAAACGGGTTTTGATTGTTGGGGGTACACGGGGAGGGCGGTATGCGAGAGTTGACGAGGGTGCCGGTGAGGAGGTTGTATTACCGTATAACCTCCCTGCGAAGAGCATGTAGGGCTCGGGATCCGCCTTGTATTTTCCTTCCCGTAATACGTCCCGTGATAGTCATTGTCGACGTATTATCCGATTACAAGCGGAAAAAGAGCGCGCGATGCCTCGTTAATACCCCAATCTAATAACGGCGAGAATAATACGTTTTCTTGGAGCCACGTAAATGAAGAAAGCATCGGTAATTCTATATTCGATTCATTTCTATATATAAATGTACAGGAACACAATAAATAAAGTGAAAATCGATTATCACAGTTTGTTTCAAGACAAAGAGCTGAGCAAGTGCTGTAAATATTTTGCCTTGCGTATCCGAAGAAGAAAGATTATTAATTTCATATTTTTATATAAAGTCCCGTTGCGCGAATGATGTCGTTCTCGAATTCATAAACATATATTGGCCGTCGTTATATTGTGTTATTAGTGACAATTGAAGCTCTTGATCCGTGATATACTAACCAATCCAATATTTTTGAAAGTTTATTTCGAAAGTGCTTCTTAAAAATTTATTCAACATTGCTGTATTAAAAATCGATACTTGATTTATATAAATAAAATATACATATAATATTTGCTTCATAAATTATGAAAGATTATAAGAACTTAATAAATTGCGTAAAGTTTCTCGAGCTCCAATGTCGAATATAATATTCATATACATGTACTAGCTTGCAACATCCGGATTAGGATTAGATTTGCCAGTAAATATGGTCATCCGAAATACGATTCTATACTGACACTGACAAGGAACGATACTAACAATTTTGTTTACTCGTTTTCATATATTTTCACAGTACTGTTTTATCGATATTTAACTCAATACTGACGTTATATACCATGTCCTTGGCAAGACGATAGTGAGTCGATATCTTATCAGTATTGCGTAACAAAATTCTAATAGTGCATATGTTCAGTAATTATCTATGATAATTGAAACATGTGACTCGTGATACAACGTAACCAATCGCATATTTTTGAAGATTTCTTTCGAAAGCGTTTCTTTAAAACTTATTGAACAATAAACAAGTATCTTTGCAGTATTAAAAATTGATACTTTATATAAATAACACATATATACTTGTACATATAATAATTGCTTCATAAATTATGGACAATTATAAGAACTTAACATATAAAAGATATACATAATCTACTATTTTTAATATAAAAAATAAATTTTATCATACGAGAAAGAGAAAAATTTATAAAAAGATATAATATGTTGTGATTAGCTTACTTTGTCGTAGTTTTGCTATTTCAAACATGCTTAAAGAAAAACGTGCAATATTTTTCAAACATATATTCATTAATTATGTGTATAAAGAACAAACGCGAGCTTTT
>QVNW01002552.1:0-46730 GCA_014825475.1 Pseudomyrmex flavicornis
TTTTTTTTTTTTTTTTTTTTTTTTTTTATTGATATCGGGATTAGATTTCGCACACGACTGAAATGGCAACGAGGAAAACCTCTTTATTCATAACAGTTAACATTATTAAATTACGTCTAATAATCGATGCCACACGAGAGATTGTCTGTTTGTTCCCAACCGTGCGTTATAGGAGCGAGCGTAAATTCTCCTCGTCGTCCTAATTTCTTTATGTGGCTTTCGTTTTTGCATATCCGCACCTGAAGTTCCCCTACCATGAGCTGCTCAACTTATTACGATGACGAGTGTCGACGTCGCCGTCGATGCCGACCATGACTCACTTCTCCGCAAGTCCCAGTACGTACGACCGAGTTTCCTCGTCCCGTTGCCGCCAATTACGATCTCGACTCAGGCCGGCCACTTTCTTTTCTATCGTAATTCAACTTCCGGGTGCGAGTACGTCTCTTTACACGACCATACATCGTATTCCAAGCTCCTAATCGTATTCGCTGTCTGCCTTGATTCGACCTCGTCCCCTCGTTGTATATACCTCAATTTCCCCTTTTAGTCTTTCCTCCCTTGTTCCCTCGCGTCTCCCGAAGTTCCATCGTCGAAATATCGAACGACGAGAGACTCTCGTGTGGCGTATACCTCGTTCTAGCTAACTTATCGCTGTTTTGACACATGATTTTCAGTACACGAGCACCTTCATTCCTCGCCACGTGCTACAAACGTTGTTCGAAGCGTAACACTCGCTCGAAGCGAGCCACTTTCAACGACGTAAACGTTTTTTAATAAGAAACAATTTTGAATGGAAGATTTTTCTTCATATTTTTCTATCATTTCCAGAGACATTTTTATTGCTTTGTATTTTTCCTCTGTTTTAATATCTAGGTGTTAATTGACGTTAATACGACGATTAATAATTATGAAAATATTCCGCACTACTGAGATTGCGAGTGCTTCTTCGAAGCAGATAAACAACTGTTTGCGCATTTATGTCCGCAGAAATTTACAGAAGTCGGCGTGATAAAATCATTGCCTTATTTCATCGCTTATCTACGCGAAAAATCGTCCTTGCTTACAGTCTTGATCGCGGATAAGAATTATCTTCGATGAATTTTAGATTAGTTGACGACTAAAATACAAGAGAGCGAGAAGGAAAAAAAGAGACAGAGACAGAAAAAGGAGGAAGAGAGGGAAAGACGTCTTTATCACGATGCAGTTTGCTGATCAAACAAGCGAGAGGAAAGATATCTTTGCTCTTGCGATATAAGCGCACCTCTGAAAAAAAAAAAAAAAAGATAACAATCAGCGTTGTCGGCTTTAAATAAAGCATTAAGCAGAATTAAAAGGTTATCTACGAAATGTCGAGCGGGACATTAATAGCAATTGAGCAACAGTTCTTTTGTCTAAGCGGTCACGAGCACACAGAGTACAGAGGTCGAGGACAATGTCTTTGCTCTCTTTCTCTTTCTCTGAATTTATCATTCGACTCTCGACATTTAATAGAAATTATATAAACATAAAATTTTTGTCACGATGTAGACATAAAATTTCTTAATAACGCGACATATTGTATTTAACAGTCCATTACAAAGTAATTTATTTAAGCACGTTAACTGTCATGACGTTATCGGAAAAACTTATCATGTCGTTTAAATTATTTATTTTTTATTAGTTTGTATAAATAATTTAGCTTACATTGACAGAATATAACGTTTAACAAATATATATTATTTTTATTAATTTTAGAAATCTCTGATTTGGATATCAGTGATTTTTGCATTTCGAATTGTTACTAGTTATACATTATTATGTAATATAAGACAAAAATGTTAAGCGAAGAAGATGTTTGATGAAGATTTCATAAGATTCTCACAAGCGTGAGAAACGCGTGACACATGTCATATTAATAATTTGTGTGAACGTTTGAATTAATTTTAGATTACGTGACAAATTCTTTCTTTCCCATTCACATTAATGTAAGTAAATATAATAATAATTTAATATAGTGTTAATATGTTTTTAATATAGTTATAATAATTTAATATTATAACTATATGTAACAGATCACTGAAGATGACTTCAAAAATAAAGTCGAAAAGTATGAAATTTTAAATTATTGCAAATTCATCGCATGACATCCTGCAATTGGTTCTACCTTAGCCTTAATTTTCCACAATTTGGAGATATCAATAATTTAATAGTTATAATAAATTTAATACAGTGTTAATATGTTTGTAATATAGTTCTTTCTTCATCGCGCGTCAGAGAAATGTCAAATAAACTTGGCGGTACTGGGTTATATAGAAGGTTTCGCACGCGTGCGCGCACACGAATCTTGCACAATCAGTCATAATCAAGATTTTTGTAAAGTTCACTTCTTCAAGAAAGTTCCGAGAATAAAACAAGAATTCGTACAAATAAATTTATGCAAATGTTTCGCGTCAATTTTTTTATTAACGACACTTTAACAAGACTTTAATGATCTGTGCAGTTAGAATTTAAAGAAATTACGTTAAATATTCCTCTAATCTGTTTACTTTCATGACATCGTCTTTTAAAAAGATTCGTAATTTAATATATAATTTATAAATATATTACTTTTTCAAACGTGACTATACGTACAAACTAGACTACTATTTCATACATGACTGAAACCACATCGCAGATGCGTTATTCTTATGCTAATTATACACACGGATTAAAAAAAAACACTAAAGCATCTCAATTGTAACTGAACATTGTTTTTATAATAGTCACATTATCATGTTTGTTATACGTGATACGATAACCGTACAGGTGGTTGCAATACGGTATCGTGCGGGTTTGTCACTAATAATTGAATGCATGTTTCTTTAACTTTAATGTTACAAGCAAAAATGTTTAAACAAAAGTGAGTTTACAACGTATACAACACAGTTTAGTTTCCAGATCTAAGACGTTTCTTTCACATATGAATCTAATTTTATTATGTAATAAACTTAAAGTATTTTATCTCACCGATAAGAAAGATTTTTCACTAGCTGTATGACATATTTGAAGAAAACGAACGTTCGATAAGGCAAATACATTAATAACTAATTTAACGAGAAATATCTCGAATTGACTTATTCCATAAATCATCAGTTTCCAATTTTACTCGAAGATATACTTGCTTACAATGCGCTGCTGCATCCATCGTATGCGGCACTTGACACCGAAGTTTAACTGCAACATGGGTTTTGTGATCTCTCATTTCTTCCTGCCTCTCGTTCAGGACTGAACTTGAAAACACTGTTTCTATATTCACAATGGCTTTGTGCGCACTCCGTAAATGATTGGTGAAAAAAATAAAGATTCGTAGAAAGAAGTCCACAAGAATCCAGAATAATAGAAATATTTTTTCTTTAGAATTAAAACACTCTCAGTCCAAGGTTTGGTTTTTTACTATGCAGATCTTTTTAAAGTATAAAAAGTATCTTTTTTTTTGTTTTTTTTTTTAAGAGAAAGTTTCGGAACGTGAGATTTGTGTGTTGCTCTTAAAATTACTAGGTGTAGTTTAGAAAGAAAATTCGAAGAATCAGAGAATTCACATTGCGTTGAATTTTGAACTTGACAGACGCGTTTGCCGTCGAGCGTCGGCCGCGACACGTGATCGACTTTTTTTTTCTTACGGACGGGCGTAATGTTCGATCGCGATCCCGCGATCGCGCGATCGGGAAAGCGACGACGGTGCGCGCCGACGCTCCGAACGACACTGCGCGTACGCAACAAACTTGTTGCCGATCACTCTTCCATCACGAAACGATATTGCGTGCTTACCGCCACCATCGGTCGAAAGTTCTTCTTATCATCGTGAAACATTGCCCGACAGACGATCTAGATACGTGCGCCGATAGCGCTGATGAAAAGCAAGTGAAAGAAAAAATCGGATCGATTAAAAATCGTCAGAAATCTCAAAGATAGGACATCGGATTGTAATTAATTCATTAAAAAATGGCAGCTTGTTATAAAATAAAAAAAAAAAAAAAAAACAGACAATACCAGCGGTATTAATTCTCATAAACATCAGAACCAGGAATTTAATATCTTCAGATAAGATTGTGATTAGTTTCGAGAACAAAGATATGTAAATAAAACGCGAAGACGATTTTCTCGGAAAATGTATAAAAATAAAACAAGATAATCACATAAAAGTCAGAATATAACTTTCTTTTGTGAAGAAAAGATATGAAAATTTTGAAATTTGGAAGAAGTATGTGAAAAGTGAAAATGAGGAAAAAAGAGGAGATATATGCTTATGGAATTTTATCATAACATGACAGGAGTACGTAGAACCATTGATGGTCTTTATTCTCTAAGAGAATAGTACAAATGTATATGTTTAGCAGTCGGCATTGAGACTGTTATTCAGACGGTATAATTATTCATACATTTTCATCAGTCAAGATACAAATCTCGCTGAAGCGTCACTCCTGCTTAAAACCGAGTGAACGATATGTTCGATATGTTCTGTAGATTTTTTAAATAATTAAGTAACACATAGTATAACAAAAATTAAATATATATATTAGAAATACATTTTCTCCAATCTTCACATTTTCTGGCACACGTGCTCTTGCTTTTTCTCTCTCATCTTCAATAGCGAGTTTAACAACATTAATATTACATTTTCTTTTTAATATTACATTTAATATTCCTTTTTACTCCGCATGCAATTTTTTTTTCTAAGAATTTTTTTGCGACAAGCTATTTTTTATTTATTATAAAATAAAATTTTTTTATTAAACACGATTTTTGTAATTTTTGCAGTCGGCAAATACGTCAATCAATAATATCTTACAGGTTTTCGCAACTGTCTAAATTCGTAATTAGATAAGACTAGGTAGCCGAATTCGCTCGCTTATTAAAGTATGTATACGAACAGAATCTCCGCAAAACTCAACTGATCCCTGCAAATGTTGCAAGTGGAAACAGCATTTTGTACGAAATTATGTCTCCTAGAAGTCCTTCTTCTTTTCCTTATCAACCACAATGTTGTCATGGTAACTAATCTCTTGGCCGGCGACAGCTGGATGCAAATAATGCGGTTCCACATCAATCTTCTCCTTCACGTCCGAGTCGAGCACCAGAGAGTGATGAGGTCCGCGATGAAGATGCGGCTGTTGTTGATGCTGATGTTGATGCTCGTGTTCGTGCTGATGCTGATGGTGATGCTCGTGCTGTACTTCTTCATCTTCTTGGCTGTACTTCTTGAGCAATTCCTTCAGCTTTTCCAAATCATTTTCCCCCTCGAACTTGGAAAATAATTCCTTCATTCCGGATTCGTCCAGTTTCTGCGACTCTTTCAGTTTCTTGAAAAGTTGATGGAAACGTTCGTTGGCCTGCGCCCCGTCTCTCGTTGTATTCTTCGAAGCGTTCAAGTTAGGATCTAGCAGCAAGTCGGGGGTTTCGTGTACCGCATTCACATTCTTGTCCAAGTTTTCCTCAGTCAAAGATTGCAATAGAGTATTGTAGTCCGGCTTGATTTTTGACGTCTCCATGCAAGAGCTGCAGGAACAATTCGTAATGATTTGCACCTTCTTCTGCATGGACACTGGTTTGTTCTGTTCGTCTTTGCAATCCAGAGTAACCTGAAAATAGTGTATAATAATTTCTGATAAAAAAAATTATTAAAACAGCATTTTTTCACGATTTTTATATTTCGCTAATTAAAATTCTGAAAATTTGTTCATAGATAATAGTCTGATATAACTTTCTTATCAATCTTGTAGCTTTTAAAGCAATAAACAGCAAATAAAATCTATTATAAACAAAATATGTGATATGGTATTGCTAATGTATTATCGTGTTAAAAAAATCCGTTCGCGTTAAAAGTTATTAATTGATAAGAAAGAAAACGATATCTGGTATTAAGAATGTTTAATCAAAACATGATAACAGCTATAGAAATATTTTATTACAAAATTGTAGGAAATAATTTGCAATAAAGAAATACTTCGAGCACACTGCAAAAAAAAGAATGTGGGAAGAGAGAAATTAACATATAGTATATTAAACGTGAACGATAAAAAGAATAAGAAGTAAGAGCTGAAAGACAAAGTTTCTTGAAAACTTTATAATTGAAAGAAAGAAAAGAATGTGAAGAAATTTTGTCATAAGGTTGAAAATATCGGAAAGCATGTTTCCTTTAAAAAAAAAAAAAGTACATATTTGTGTTATTTATGGAATAATAACAAAAGTATATTTATAAAAAATAATTGTCGCAAATATATAATCATAAAAACCATTTCTATTCTTTCCATCACTTACAGTATGCCATACGCTGTCTAAAGGTTGACAGGAGTCGCAGTAGGGTCTGATGAGATCACCGGGTGCAGAAGGTTCGCTGTGGGGAACCATGTACGAGAAACAAGCGCCAACGCACACATTGTTGTCCAATTCCTGTGAGGAACACTGAGGCCATGTCACTACTTGCTTTATTGGCGTTGTCTTGCACCAACTGTGTTTATCTGGATACAAGACAATATTGTGAACCTGGAAAAAAAATAAATATAAATAATATATTAAATAATAATATTATATATTATTATTTTATTTATATTAAAATATAAGTAAAAATATAAATAATATATTACAAATTTATTTTATTGCAAAACTTTTAATATAAATATACTTTCGATAATAAATTTCTTTACATTAATTAATAAAACGTAAACCTTGTGTTCGCGATGAGCATCGAGCAGATCAGAACGCATCATTAACAACAGCATCGTCGTGAACAGCCGCCATATCGTCCCCATGATCCCTGAAACAGCACCAAGGAAACAGGAGATATCCGAATCATTCTAATTTAGATGCGAACATGGCGAGTAAATCAAAATTAATGGTAAACACGGGATCGTTAAGAAGCGAAACTTGATCACGTCAAGCGTTCTACGAAAGTGTTTTTTAGTGTCGAAGAATTATCACAGAGGAAATAAAAAAAAACCTAAAAAAAAATAAGGAAAGTAATTTTAAATGCAAATCTTCATCGTTTCTACGATTTAGTAGAAGCCACTGCAATTTTCAACGAACGTGTCTCGGGAGTCAGGACCGTTTTTCCGAATAAATGATGATCCTCCGCGACATCGTCGTACAACAAATCGAGATGACACACTAACTCGGCTTTCGAGTTCAACGACCGTCTGGAATTGCGTCACGGAAATTTGCGAGCTCAAAAAATGTTTCTTTTATTCTTATTTTTGTTTTCAAGATTTTTGTATTTTGGTTTTGTTTTTAATAATATTTACGCATCGATATATGACACAATGTATCTCGAAATGTTCGAACATTGATACCTCGAAATGCTCGTGAAGTGGTTATACGAGGATAGTTTGAATAAATTACTTTTGCTACCGAGAAGTTAATTAGATGGTTCACGCGCGACCTCCGAGTATCCGTAAAAAGACGCGTCGAAAGTTACAGCCCGCCCGTTTCGGCGCCAAACGAAAGAACGGGTTCTCGTTAGGTGATGGCGCGACGCGGTTCATTCATAGAGATCGTAAAGGCCCGATTCCCCCCTCGATCTTCAATGTTGGCATGCTCGAGTTTTAACTTTCAAGAGATATTGAGATAAGGTTAAAGTTCTCCGTGTCGGAGAACTCGGAGCCTGGGAGCGCGTAGACAGGGAATTCGTCGTGATTGTTACCCGCCATAAATAGCGGGGGATTTGAGACGCCGGCCCTGGGAACGCGATGCACTTCTTCCGGCGATGTAAATATTTTTCAAACCCGGGGAGGGATGTGTGGCGCCCGAAAGATAAAAGATAGGAGAACGCGTTCCCCATTTAAATGCAACAAGTTAAAAAACAACGAAGATTAGTATTCCGCAAATAAAACGGACTTTGCCGGATGTAAAAAAGAAGAGGAAAGAGCTTACCGCAGAGATCTCATTATAACTTATAATCTCTCCTATATCCTCTGTACTCACGAAAATTTAAATACTTTCCAAAGAGCTGTTACGCGGAAAACAGATTACTACGACCACTGAAGTCACAAAAAGATTAAAATAACAATATATATAACTTGGAAAAAAAATTAAAATACGCAAATTAAATACGCCAAGTTTCAAAAATACATGTATGTGTTGAAAAACACATTTGGAAATTGATATTTAAAAATGCTACGCGTGCTTTTATTTTCAAGCGTCTGAAAGTTTCGAGTTTCAAGACAGGTACGCCTGTTTTGAGCGTTTCGATGTATCAAGCGTTAAATCTTCCGCGAACCAACCGCAGCGACATCGATACGAATGTCGAACCAGGCGGACGCGGAGTCCAATTACGTGGTTCTCCATTGCTTTTTCGGATGTTCCAGAAAAAAACAAAAAACAAAAAAACAAACTCAATTCCCGCGAGAGACGTTGCATAGATACTACCCGTGCGCCGTCCTTCAAGGGATTCACGTTCTCCCGGTCGGATCCGGGACTCGCGAGGTGAATTCCTGACAACGGCAAGAATCTTGTTCCAAGCCGGACAATTGGTCGCCGGTATTTCCAGAGAGAAGATCGATTTTTCGTCTTCACCGACCGTCTTCCACAATGCATTTCGATCCCGATCCACACCCCCTCGCCTCCCGCCGTTGTTCCACTTTCTCCTCGTCTTTTTCCACCTCCTTTTCTTCCTATTTTACCGACTTCCAGCTTATTCCTTCTGCTCTGAGAACGCGCTCGCTTCGCAATACAAGACCTTTTTCTTCACTCCGCGCAACGCAACCCTTCGTCCTTTATTTTCACACACAGAATCTTTCCTAGATCCATCGTTTTTTTTTTTTTTTTTTTTTTTTTTTTTTTTTTTAGAGTTCATTTGGAAGAACTCGTGATTTGTTGAATACATCGGAAATGATTGAAAAAGAAAACGTGCAGTGTCTAATGCAACTTTTTCAATGTTCGACTGGAAATAGAAGTTTCATCGTTGAAACGATTGTTGCTAAACGAATTAGATAAGCGATCGATAACATCTTGGAATTTTTATTTCGCTTCGTAAAGATAAATCTCACTTTTGGTCGGATCTCTTGTTTACAGGGCGCAACTTGAGATTCTGAAGAAACGTATCATGTTTCAAAAATTAGGCCTCTCGAGTAATTCTTGTTGAATCACCCTGTATGCTCCGAGACCGCGGAGGTGTGGGGCAACACGATGCGGCTTCCCGTCTCATTTCTACGAGCGGAGATTTGAATGACCGAATAGGATACAGCAGGGACGAACTCGAAAGTGTCATTACTTATAAACGTTGGAATAAAAGCGCAAACTATTAATAGTTTGCAACAGTTAAATAAAATAACACTTAGAGATTACATGTTATTACAAATTACGCACTACGCCGATTTTTGATGACATTTGCGAGTCGAGATAACGTCAGTCGAAATTATTTTAATTTTAATTTTTTCACATTTATTTTGATATTCTCTAAACATAGATTATATGTTGTTTTTTTTATTAAGAAACTGATGTACTCTGCAATTTTAATTATATAGACACACAAGTTTGGTTCATAACGATATTTTATCATTCAAAGACAAGAGATTGTATCTTCCGGTTTTTGTTTACACCTGCACGTTCTCGCGTTACAACAATTTTCAAGTACGGATGGGTGCACGTTTAACGTTTTCTGCGTGTCGCAGAGTAGCTACGGCCCTGCGACGGCCGCAGCCAGAAGTCCAAAGCTCTTTGTTGCTGCGCCACCTTCTCTTCTCGCCTCCGAGTCCGTGTCGGTGGCACGGAGGACCTCCGGCCCACCTCCTTCTTCGCCTTCCATCTCGGTCCCGTGCCTTCGATTTGCTCGTGTCCTCGAGATACCGAGAGAGGATAGGAAGAGAGAGAGAAAGAAAGAGAGACATCAGGCGGTAGGAAGCAGGAGGGCAGCAGAGGATCGAAGCGAGAGAAGAAGAGAGAGGGTCTTGCGCCCAGCCGCGAGATTAATTTGATTTTCAAGCAAATTTGACGCGCCCCCGAGCCTAGGCGGTACCGGCACAAAGAGCGCCGCGCCTGTCCGCCCATGTGTGTGCGCACCGTCGAAATCTCCGACGGTTTTCCATCGATCCCGTCGCCGTTAATCCCGCTTCATCTATCGCACGTCGACGGCGAAGCGTCCGACGCGACGGCGTGTCCGTTTTATAAAAGCGCGATGCGTATCGCAGGCGTTTTAGCGTTGAGCGTTAAATGTTAGATCGTAGATCCAAACTAAAACGTCAAGACAGCATGGAAACAGCTATACGTATCGATGACGTCAGCAACAGCGGGGAAGCCGACGCAATTTCTTCGACCAGTTATTACGTTCTTACGATCGCATATAAATTTACAGTCGGGAAAAGAAACGCACAGACGCACACAAGTGAAGCTAATATCGTATTTTTTTGGATTATCGAAATCCAAATCCGTTCTTCTCTCGAAAAGAATTGCGCAGAAATGGAAAATAAAAAAAAGACGTATTTATATTGTCGAAGGTAAAACTCTCTCTTTGCCAACGGTATTTTTACAGCGCCAAGAAAGGAAGGGACACACAAAAGAACGGAAGAAAAGAAGAACGAAAGGAAAAACGATCACAACGAGGAACATTCTTCAAATACTCGTAACGTTGCGCTTTTTGCGCAAAACGATTTTACCTTTCTTCCGCGCAACTCGATTACCTTCGTCGGCCTTTTCTCGTCAACGACCACAAACATAAATGTATGCTCCATATGTATGCGGTGCAGACATGCCGCGGGTTAAAGGTCGGTGCGCGTTTTGCTCGCGCACCGACCAACGTCGCGTCGCGCTATTTGTCTCGTGATGAAGCTGTCTCTCCAGTCCGGAGGAAATATTATTCCTGTCTTCGTGGTGTCAGAGCTCCGCGCGCGCACCAAATCAGCCTGCGGTTTGTATATAATACCCCGCCGAGGAGAGGGGAGGGGAGGAATCCGGTCGTCCCGAAGTTCAATCTCCCGAACTTAATGATCCCGTGCACGGTCGGCCGATCCGAAGATGACGGCGAGTGATATATCCATAATTAGGTGTCTCGGGCTTTAATCTCCCATTGGTTTTAATGAAAATCTCCACCTCCTCGTTTTGACATACCCTAATTTCACATTTCGTTGGGACGCCGGCGCGCCCGGCGCTTTTTTTCCCCTCTTTCTTCCTTCCGCTTTTCTTTCTTTATTTTTTTTTCTCCTCGGGATATCGAAGATACTGCGGGGCGAACTAATAGATGGCCCGCGGGTACGCGCGGGGTGAGCTTGAAAGGTGGGGGAAGGGGGAGTAAGGAAATAAAAGAGAAGTCGAGAGACCGCGTGAGGGTGCGGATCGCGCGAGGATACCCGGCGAAAAGAAAGAGAAAGCGAAGTAGGGCCCGGGGGGTACGAGAGCGGCGAAGAACCAGGAACGGGCGAGCGCGCGAGGGAGACGGACGGCGCCGAAAAAAGGAGTTTGCCAACAGCACCGAAGGATGCCCCGAAAACACGCTGGACGTGTGGCGCCATTTCGACTCCTTTTTTTTTCTCCCTCTTCTTCGTCGTCGCCGTCCCTTCGTGCGCGCGGTTCCTCGTGCTTTTGTTTCTTCGCCCATACTAATTCTTCGCGGGCTGCACGGCGTGCCCGAAACGCGTGTGGAGAACGAACCGGAGCCCCGTGAGAAGGGGACGGGGGCTCGAGTCACAGGCGGAAGAAAGCTCGCACGAGTTTTCGCTCCGTTCGTTCATGATGAAGTAACGCGCGTTCAAAACAACCTGATTCCTCGCGTTTTATTGTTTTCTTTCGTCGAGAAATATTATACTTTGTACAAAATACCTGAGAGAGAAAAGATTTTGCTCCAAATATCGACATTAAGATCTCTTCTCTTCTCGTGTACTTTTCATGTGTAATTTTTAAAATTGTTCCAAAGTATCTTGTGCGCGTGTGTGCACGTATGCGTGAAATGCGAAAGAGTTTCCTCTGCTTAGTCTTACGTACTTCGTGCGAAGTTCTGGTTTCACGCTGAATTATGAAAGAAAGAGAGACGAGGGAGGTGGTAACGAGGAAGTCCCCGCGCGTAGCACACGCGACTCGTGTGCGCGACGCTTTAGGGGCCCCCTCGGCGCGATGTGGCGGCCCCCGTGAGCGCGGACCACATACCTGCAAACGAACGCTCTTAAAAGGGAGGGCAGAGCCAAAGAACAGGTCGTTAAAATGTAATGACATTGTTGTTTTTAATGCTCGCCTCTTTAAAACGGGCCCTTTCGTCTTCCTCGAGCCTGTCCGCTACTTCTGGCGCTACCACGCTCCCCCTCCCATATCCCTTTCGATCCGCCCATCCGTCCGGCCAAAACCCCTTTAGCACTCTTTTCCTTTCCTCGCTCGAATGAAAGACGAGGAGAGACAAATTGCGAATTATCCGTCTTCTTTCTATCGTTGTTGCTCGAAAGTATCCAGTTACATGCTTCATCGATTCTTCTGCGAAAGCGCTTTTCAAGCGTTTTATGCGCAGAAAACTACCATGAGAGAGAGAGGTAAAGCAATTCCCAAGAGCGACTTTCAATAAAGCTTTATTTCGAAACAAAAAATTCTGAACGCAATAAATAATAACGTGATAACGAAGTTTCATAAGAATCGAATTAAATGCGTTAAACTTTATAAAAAAAAAAAAAAATTAATAATCTTTTTCATTAAAGTGGCGAACAAAAATTTGCAGATCAGTACAATCATTACATAGAAATGCTCGGTAAGTGAATATACGACAATTATTTATCCAATTTCGATATAAAATAATTTCATTTAAATGAGAAAACAAAAATTAACGATTTTACGATCGAAAAATTCAACAACAGGTTTGGTTTTGTTCGGCGCCAAGACTAGAATGCAAATACGTAAAAGATATTTACATATGGATGCATTTCTTCCGTGCGTTTTATTTCCAGAGATATTAAAATGGTCGATAATCTCGACGGAGCCGACAGTCGGAATCTCGAAACGTCAATATTCTCACCTTGTCGGACACCTATAAGATCGGCCAATTAAGGTGGACGGTAGCTGCGAGCCGCGCGGACCAATCGCGGACAGTTTCCGTTAGAAAGGGACCGATTACGGGTCCGCTACCGCGCGCAACAGTTTAGCTTGGAACTTAACTGTTGCGTCTAAGAAGAGCTATCATTAAGTCCGGAATAGGGGTCTCGGGGCATTTAGGATTAGTGGCCGAAACGTTTTGGATAGGGCGCTTCTGTATCGCTCATGTGCGTTCCTCCTCGCCCACACCTTGGCGGTTCGGTAGTGGACCGCGCGATCATCGTAACTCGATCAGCTGGTGTTGGGTTTCCTCTCGTTTCTCGAAACGAAGGTAATCGCGATAGTTTGTGCTCTCGGAGCGTTCATTGACGAAGGCGAAAACGGAGAGAAATTCCATATTTTGCATAAACTTGCGAGACAATTTGAAAGCTGCATCCTCAATCGATTTGATATTATTTCGAAATCTTTTGTGTCCTCCTAAATCGATAACGATAAAAAGCAAGCGCCTCAAATGTCCGTCGATTCATTCGAGATTCCGAAGCAATGAGAGTACGTATTCGATCGCCGTATGTACACGCACACACGGATGTCGTGGCGAGTGTACGCGCATGCACACGTTCGGACGTACACACACGAGTGAGCGCACATGCACACAAAGACGCGCGCGAATGCGTTTCGCATTTCGCAAGAGACAGACGATTTCTCGCTGAGACGCGGTTTCCGAGAGTCAGCGATTTTCGAGCTGTTCTTGGTGACAACTGGAGCTGTTGCAGCTGTTTTTTTTTTCTTTTTTGAGAGAGAAGCTGTTCTCGTACTTGAAATATTGCGTGTCTCGTTACCTCGCCCCCGCGATCGAATCGAGCGAGTCGGGCTCGCGGGCGATCGCGTCGCGACTTGGCGTCGGGTTCGCTTCGCGCGATCCGGGAAGCCTTGGCTTTCCCGCAGAGAGACTGTCACTCACCTCGGTGTGCACGTCACCGTAGCTGTCTCAGCCGCGAACTGCGCACCAACACGCCGCCGATCTCTGTCCTCGCGAGACGAGCACGTAGAGAGCAACAGGTATTCTAGTCACCGCTCTCTCGGACGGTCAGGAATCTCGCTTCTCTCGCGAGCGGATCGCAAGAAATCGCAACCTGCGGACTCTACGACGACGATGTAACGAAGAAATGCGCGTATATCCGCGCGCGAGGGAGTGTACGCGCGAGGAGAACCTCGACCTCTCGAAGTACTTCGAAGGCTTTCGATACCACGAGACTTGAGAGAGCCGAACCGAGCTGAGCTGAGCACGAAACTGTGCTGCCGATCTCTCGTGTTCTGTTCTCCTCTCCTCCTCCCTTCACCCGCCTGCCGCCTCCTCCTTCTTCTTCTTCTTCTTCTTCCTCCACCGCCAGGGTTCTCCTTCAGCTCCTCCTTCTACTCGCGGTGCGCGTTCGGTTCCCGTTCCGCGCGGTGCGCGTTCCCGTTCCGTTTCTCCCTCCTCGTGGATCTCGCGCCTCGACGTCGGCGTTCCTCGCAGGTGCGACAGAGCCGAGAGAAAGGACGACGGCGATCAGGGCGAACGCACGAGGAGGGGAGGAGATCAAAACGTAGAGCGAGAGAGATCACCGGGGGGACTACCACTTCTCTGCAACGCGTCGCGCGTACTGTAAAAAAACCGTATCGCCCCAGGCGTTACACCGCGAACCAGTAAAACTTGTCGTACGCCAGCGCGCTTTTCGCGTCGTCATTGTAGTAGTCGTGAGGACTGGATGGACCGCGTGCGATCGTCCGTTCCGGGGCGGAGCGCGGCGCGAAGGTGACGAAGAGGAGGTTTCGGGAATGGCGAGCCGCGACGCACGCCTGCGACGACGTTAACGAGATCACTATATGAGGGGGTTGCTGCGCCGGTCCGCGAGAATTCGGAGTCCGGCAGTTGAAAGCGAGATCATGTCTCCTTCTTCCCTCTTTCTTTTTATAAACATAGTTTCTCTTGATCTTATCTTTTGATTTCCGATATTCGTTTATGCGATTCTTTCAAATGTAATATGTATCTTCGGTCTAGCTGCAAGTTCTCTTTTTGTATTTGTTCCGATTAAGCACGAGCTTGTAAAAAGAACGTAAATTATCTCGGGAACTGAAAATTTACGTCAGAATATTTTTTTTTAATGATTAAACGTCACTAGTACTGAAGATTATAAGACACGCGCAACTATTTTTTCCCTCTCAAGAGAAACTTTGCGTTACTTTAATGTGTTTTGTTTCCCGTCCGTATTTCACGTCCTATCGTCTAGATTTTCTTAATTCGTTTTATCGCCGGTCCCATGACCTCCTTTACATATCGCTGGAGATCCTCGCACTTCTTCTCTGTGTTTGTATCTTCGGAGCTGCCCCAGATGATCAAGCCGTCGGCGCCGAGATTGGCGATCGTGTTGATCGTGCTCTCTATGTCTTTCTGCACACAGATAAACCCAGAAGAGATCGATATCTCGTCAGCCGATGCACGCTTGAGAAGCAAGCGCTCTCTGGTAAGGACTCACCTTCGTGAGAAAATCGTTTCTGCTATCCTGATACTTGAACCAGTAATAGACGAGGACCTGCTGTTTGCGGGAACTCTTCTCCGCTATTCGCAACGCCTCCGACACTCTGCCCTTCACAAAGCCCACCCGATCGCTCTCCTTGATCTGCTGTCTCAAGTACACCGAAGGTAGATGCACGTCCTCGAGCGTGAAGAGCCAAGACATTCTACGGAAATTATTGCCTCTAATTATCTCCGGCTTTCAAATTGTCTGGGCCGTTTTTTTTTTTATTTTTTTTTATCGCGTTTCGCGCGATTAGATAACGCGTCGTCGAAACCGCGCAGGTTTTTAACGCCCTGTCGTCCTCGACATTGACCTGTTTCAGTATAAATAGTTTCAATACGCATATTCGAGGTAATGTCACTGTCGTAAATCAACCGGCAAATTAAACAATGTAAATTTTATCGTCGGTGATGGTGCGACACATTTAACGTGACCCCAATACGCGAATATGATAATGATTACGCGATAATGATAGATTTTGCACAAATGGTGATACATATTTTTGCCGTAAATAAGTCAGTAAATTACATTACGCGCGTTATCAGATGTCGAATTATCGATTTGTCGGATGTAAAAAAAAAAAACATACACATATATTACTCACCCATCGTTCTCCGTCATGGTCTGACGTTCGCAGTGCGAGCTAGGTTGACCCGGTGTCTGATTGAAGCAATGCGGATAACCGTAGTAACCCCAAGAGGCGTTGGGCCGAAGTTTCTTAGCCATTTTCAAAGTCTCTTCCATGAATATCCTGCCGTACTTCTCGAAGCGACGCTTTGCCTCCTTCTTGATAGCCGCGTCGTTCCAAGCAGGATGCTTCTCACGTTCCAGCTTTATGGACAGAGTCTTGTACGGTTCGAGAGAGGCCCAATTTTGCCGGAAGATCGGCCGCCAACTCTCGAAGTCTATCACGCCAACTCCGCCGAACGACTCGTCGGGGATTTGCTTGACCAAGTGTTTCCGAAACACCTCGAGATGTTTTTTCAAGTCACCCTCCTGGGGAACACCGCCGTTCCTTGTCGTTACGGTTCCTGAATCATTCAAAGACCGTATCGACGAAATAATATGGAAGTATTATGAAAACGATAAAAAAATCTTTGAAAAATATATCCGAGGCTTTAGGACGGAAAGAAAATGTTTCTTTTATAAACATATATATATATTGAAGCAATTTAATTCGGCAAAAAAAAATATATATTCGGGATTTACCGTTTTTGTCAGTCAGCAACGCTGGAAACATTCCAGGATCATAAAGAATCGCGATCACCTCGCCGCGGAATTCATCGTCGGTATTTTGACGAATCCCGAAATTCTCGAGATCTTCGAATTTCACGCCGTATTTGTGACAGACGAAACTAGGCACGTTCCAGTAAGCATTGAATTGTTGCGGGTTGCCTGTCTCGGGGGTCGTTGTGCCTGAGCTGAACAGAAACACGAGGTGACTCGCGAGTGGACAATGACACACACACTAGATAAGATATTTTCGGTCTGCCGGATTCAGACGCGGTTCCTTTGTGTATATATATTTTTGAAACTTCTAAGACTAGATTAGCATTGGTACGTCAATTCAATTATTATATAGCATATCAATTTAAAGAGTATCACAATCGCATTTGCTGTAATAAATATTTATCGATTGTGTTCACCACTACGTTTCACTTAAGCAATAGTTAAAAACTTTAACTATATTGTTTAAAATTAAAGTAAAAACTACTTCGTACTTTTTACTTTAATTTTGAACAATTTCGTAAATTTTTCGAATGTTAATGTTTCTCAATATTTTCAAACAGAATACCCGAGAAATAAACCAGTTGTAACGGCAGCGAAAATAAAGATCGGAATATATTGAAGTGACAACATCGTGGGCCTGGTCCCGAATTCGGATGACAAAATTACGGAGCGGCTCTTTGAATTTCAGCGGAGAGATCGAGCTTCTTGCTAAACCGAACGACAAACTGACGATCGAACGTCCCAGGTGTCCCGCGCGATGTATCGGGACACGCCACTAATTAATCAATTGGCAAGGTGGTGCTAAACAATGAGGGTTCGGCGCGAGAAACGGGGACCCCCCCCACATCGACCGGATCCGTTAATGTCGTTGGTACACTAAGTGCGCGACTGAATTCCGCTTGATTTCCAAGCCAGTATTTATTCCGCATGGTATGTCTCGTGTCTTCCCCACCTACTCATGACTCGTGCACGCCTCGCGGTGTTATCTGGGTCCGTGTATTGTTCGATAATTTGTCGTTTCCGCTTTTTGTGCATATTTCTCAACGTTTTTATTCTTTTTTCTTTTTTTTTTTTTTTTTTTTTTTTTTTTTTTTTATTGACACTGCTATTAAACGGTGACACGAGATCGATACATGCAGTTGGAAGCTTCCTAGATGATGAAACGCGATGTACGTACCTACTCGTGAGAGAAATACACTCCGCTTCGTTGCCGATCTCTCTCACTTACTTGACGAGGAAAAAAAAATCTCATCGTCACTTTAAAGCGATCAGTGTTAACGAGTAGTTAACAAGCATCGTGATCAAACGGCTACTTGCAATTCAGAGGAATTTCATCGCGAGCTTCCTGTAGAAAAAAAACTTCTTGTCGTAAGAGACACGTTATAGAAACGTGTCATCCACTTGAACACTACATTCACGTTCTGCGAAAATAAAATGACACTTAATAAAATGACTAAACAATGAAATTTAAGAGAGAGAAAATGACATTTAAATAAATGTTCTTTTCGCGTTTTTGTCGGTCATATACTAAAGCTTTTTTTTAAGATATTAACAAAATTAATAAAAATAAATATCAATACAAAACTGTCACGATCATGTCGTTATCATATCGACAAGGCCAAAACAATTTTGCACATATTGCAGAAACTATAACGGAAATATATTTTCATAAAAAAAATCGATAACGAAAACGTGTTTCTCCTTCCGTTTTCATAATGTCAACAACATGTTTTATGCAATATGTAAAACACTATATTTTGTGCAGAATAATCGGAGAAATGCTATTAAAAAAAAAAAAAAAAACAAAGTAATTAACATTCAGAAAAGAGAATATTAAGTATATAATTTTTAGAAAATGATACTGGATTTGCGCACAACACATCCAAGCGTAATAAAAGCATCAATGAGATAGAAAAACTTCGTGCTTATATAATGTATATAATCACTCTATGCATTAGTTTTCTCATAAGGAAATTATCTCACGTTGTAGATATTGCGGCAAACCCCTATTTATTGTGCATATCCCTGACTTAGTTTGCCCGACTACTATATTAGTTAAAGGAGATCGAGTTTACAAGCGTCCTTACAAGCAAAGACGTATATTCTCGCGCTGCTATATCTTCAAGAAAAGTAAGCTGCAAATGATCGACGAGAAAAATTGTATTAATTGCCGATTATTTAAGAAATATGAGTAGTAAAGCAAAAAAAAAAAAAAAAGAACTCTCCCGTCGGCACTGATCGATCGTTTCGTTCGCAAAAGTTTACAAACTTGTCGAAGATTGGTCGTTACCTGGACGTTTGCCTCTTCTTATCTAAAAAGCTAAATGTAAATTTTAACAGTTTAATCGCTACAAGTGTACATCACGAACTTATCTTCCAAGAGGCCTTGTGCGTCGTCGTGTTCTAGGTTGTGCAACGGTCACGTTGATGACAAAAAGAATATTGTTGCACTTGAAACGTAAGGTCCGTGCAATAAGAAAATTGTAAGTTTTTTCTTATTATTTCATAATTAAACGTAAATAAAAACTTTAAAACACAGTACGCGCGCGCGCGTGCGCGATAGTATATATACATATATATATATATATATATATATACTACTCTACTATATATATGCTACTAATTATATATATATATAATTCATGTAATGAATCCAACAGAAAACACAAGAAGTATCAACTTTGTTGCTTCATTATAGCCATTGCCTGAATTCCGAAAAGAACCGAGTGTAATCTTCTTTTTTTTTATCAGAACTATATATTTTCTTAAACAAAGTTAAGCACGAATAATTTTGAATATTTTTTGAGATACTGCAAACAAAGACGAATGGTTTTTTTTCTTTCGACTTGCTTCTATCTCTTGCATATCTAATCAAACTAAAAAAAATGAATCCTGTTATATAACAGCAGTTCTACAACCGCTATATGGGTTATCTTGTAGAAAATTGTTAGTATGAAAAAAATTATTCATGCTTTACATTTTGCTTATTTGTGTGCGTGTATGTGAATACATAAATAAGCAACTTTGTACTCTGAACGCGCCATTCTATTTGACACTTTGCAAAAAAAAAAGTGAACCTCTGACGCGTTGTACTTGACTTTAAAATATTGCAAGAGAAAAATTTTGCAAAACTTCTGACATCTTCTTTCGAGTGTCTAATGTTTTATGGTTTATTAAAAAAAAAAAAGTATTATATAATGTATATAGTTTTAATGATTTTTGAAGAGCGATTCGAAAGGTATATATATATATACTGGCCGTCTCACAGACTTATAAGATTAGGATAAGAGTGTCCGAACGATGCGTAGACAGCGACGTGTGATAGTGGTATCACATTGTTGTCGTTGACAAAGTTTTATCCTTGGGAAGAACAAATGTCAAACGCTGGCTCCACGTACGATAAAAAACAAAGAAGAACTGGTAGGAAAATATAAAAATCAATTTTTATTCTCGATAAATCTCATTTTATTTTTAACTTATATGTCTCTCACACTGGCATACGTTATTACCTAATTAGCCGAGAAGGTGTAAAGGAAAAACGAGTAGAGCTTTATTTTGCAGTCTAAAGAGGCTTACGTTATTGAAAATGGGAAATTCTTGCTGGGTCCTTACAGGATACCTCATAATCCCTATTAATCACATGATACTTATCTACATTTTTCGAGTCACGCAAATACGTATATACACGTGCGCTGTACAATGCACAAATTTTCATAACGCGATCTCGATCGCGCATCAGCCCAACTTCGAACGACATCGTCAGAAGTGCTATGCCGAGAACAAGAGTGACTATTGAGTAATTCAAAATTCACATTATTTCCAAACCATACCCAATACCCGTTGACAAACAAAATTGTCAGTGTCACTCATCTCTGTTTAACATCACCGTTTTATTGATTTTTTTTCTATTGCTGTTTGTATCTTTTGTTTGCTCGTATTTAATGACTATCTTTTTCTCGCAAGATTTGCAAACATAAACCTTTTTTTCTCTCTTTCCAGCTAGTCGCTGAGCTAGAAATCTACTGTAGTACGAGACCAATCTTTCCAGGTGTCATACTGGGACAACGCCAATTGTACAGATAGTACTGAAGATTGCCATCGCCGATACCGAATTTAAGAGGCTCTAAGAACTCTTTGTTATCCATAAGATCCAGCGCATTGAACACGTCAAAGCCCAACTGCGGATAAAAAGATTGCGTGTTCAAAAGTTGCGTTAAAAAACTCTGTGCGGCAAATAAATATAAGATGAAAAGATGAACTTACGTCGCGCGCGGATATCAGTGCGTCCATCATCAGCTCGAGCCATGGCGTTGTGGTAGACACGTTGTAAAAACTGTACGCGGCTTTGAGAGTTTTGTGTGTCTGATGATGCATAATTGAGCTCGGCAACGTATAATAACTCACCATGTCAGTAATCTTGCCTTCCTTCTCAACTACAAAACTATTAATAATGCCAGCTTGTGGCAAGAACCAATGTTTGAACTCTTCTACCGAGAATATCGGAGCGAGATCGAACTTCTCTAGATACTACAAGACAAATCTGTTGTAAAGATTGATACTGCATATATTGTGATCGATAGTGACTCATTTACTAGTACATATTTACTTCTGTTAATATCTTATGCGCTTGCGGTATATCCGTATAAACCAGTTTTCTGAATCCCGGTACTTTCGTGTTTTCTGGCAGTTTGTATAGTTTTAAAGTTCTCTGCATCGTCATATTGCGAGTGAGATGAGAGAATTTGATGTCAATTAATTTCTTTGGATTTAAAGATCGATGCCAGTATCTATAATATAAATATAACAAATGTTCACCCACTTTATACAATAATCAAATAAAATAAATTCTAAGCGCCTTGCTGCACACAACCTGCATGTCGCAATCGGTTTTGGTAAAACAACACCGGCAGTGTACACAGCTTGAAAGATGCCCTTTAAATTCACTCTCCTGGTAATCTCACGTATTAATACAGGCGCCACTCTTTTCGATCTTAATTTCTTGTGCACACACAAGAAATTTATCTCCACCATTTTTTGAGTACTAAAAATACGTTTACCATTTATATTACAAAAATGTGAATTACTACCGATATGTAGATTGCTCACTGATTGTAGACACGTAGAGTAGCTGGAATGGCGGAAATAAAACCGACTAGACGTCCGCTCTTGGTCACTCGTACGCCGCAATGCCATTCCTTACACCAACCGGGAGGTTGCAGCGCCCATTTCAAAAAGTTTGGAGGATAATCAAATCTAAACATTGCATCATCATCTTCCACATAATTCTCTGAGAGTAGTGTGTATAATTCTGATAAGACCAGAGGATCGTCTAGATTTAAGGTATCCCATTGAAAGTCCGGAGGTAGTGAGTATGGTTCAGCTCTAATAGATGTTTTATCCGGTTCAATTGGCTCATTGCGTACAATTTTCTCATCTGAAACGCGATAGAATAAGAATTTATTCTAATACATACATAAGAAATGCAATAATACCACAAATCTCTGATTATTCACCCATTTTTGGTACTGGCTGTGTGCTCCAAAATTGATAAGGCTTTTGCATGGCTTCTTCCTGAGTTTTGGCAGGTTTTTGTTGCATGTTAAAAGCTTCCATTGCCATCTGAATATCCTTTATGGAAATATTGCACGGACTAGGCATCTCTGTATCGTCTCTGTTATTGTTATGATTTTCACTGGCTGCATGTGCCGCTTCTTTCTTTTTCTTCCGAGCTTCTCTTTTTTTAGCGCTACAATACAATTAAAGTTTTCTAGCATATATATTAGTATATAATAGATATATGCTATTTCATACAAATAGAATATTATATATACACATAACTCATGAACATGTCCATAATCATCAAACAATTATAATTTTAAGAATATACTTGTACCTGTAATTAAAGTTTTGACTTCTCTACAACATGTTTGATTAGACTGAATAGTACTTTTTTGCATGAAGACCTTGTTAGTATTACTAAGTTTAATTGTGCGTATTTGGATTTGCACACAATGTGATTTTATTTCATATTATTTTATTTCATGTTATATGTTTTTATACTTAAAAATTATAGTTTTACTTTAACTGTTTACTTTGTTAATATTATTATTGTTATAATGGTTTGTATATATAATAAGCATTTTCTTCCTTTAGGTCTGTCCATTTGATATAAATAAATAAACAACTATAGCAGAAATATGGATTTGCACACATAATTATAGCAGAAAATACATAAAATCTTTTATTTATACAAATAAAAATTGACAGTGATCGAAGAGTGATTGAAGAGCTGCGATTTTTTTATACATATCGATTAAATGTCAGATAATGACATGAATCACATTAGAATAATGTATATTTATAAGAATAAATCGCTACAAAGAAATAAGAGCGGATCACAATTGATACAAGAGAAACACTACATAATCGATCCAGACATGTCCTCGTTTTATGCAAATTTCGCTGCGACAATAAGTCTAGAATAATCATCAATAGTTATGCGGCGGACGTGTCCGTGAGTCGTTCACGGGGTATCCGTCAAACAAATATAGGTTAAGACGATGAAGTAAATGCTGAGTGGTGCTCCGCGATCCCAGTGCGTATCAACCATTTTTTTCATGAAACGAAGCGTCCACCACGTACCTCTTATTCCGTGCATCCTTTTCATGCACCTCATCCTTTTTAGTTTCCCGTTCTGCAACTTGATTCTTCTCCTCCATTTTAATATAGATTTTCGTTGCGCATACAGTACAGTACTATACGTGACGCTGCTCAACAGTGCTTTCCAAATGGAGATACTATTTCCACACATGCGCAGTAGCGTGGCATCACCAGACGCACCACGTCATGCACGCATTACGTTTTACATATCAAAGTACGCATTACGCATCAAACTCGTCACGCTCAAATAGGTATCTAAGAATAATTATAACATTTGATAAAAATCATTGTTCACTCATCGTTCAATAGTTAACTAAGCTGTTCCACTGTAAAATTTTAAAAAGTTTAAATTATGCGATAAAAAAAGAAAACAAAAAGTATATCACAAAGTTTTACGTTGTAAAATAAATAAATTTGATCATTTAAGTCTCCAATATAAAATTCTCCGCTATAAAATTCAGCGTAAACAGCAAACATCATTTAAAAAATTTAGATGGCTCTTGAATGATGTCTCGCGCCACGTGTATGAGTACGAGTCTGTCGACGCAGTCACGTGATCGAGTTGCGCAAGTTTTCGAATGCGCACGAAATCTCGCGTGAAGGGATTTTCCTTTGTCTGGAAATATGACTGCGGTATTCGGGGAAAACGGTGCGTGCGCATTTTCTTTCGAACGGTAAAATATATCGCGAGGAAAAACATGCCAAGATTTCAGTGTCAATAAATGACTTATCCGTTTTGAATGCGATTACTTGTGATAAAATCACAGCATTTGAATTTTTTGTTTTTCATTATAAGTTTCTTCCGCTCTTCTTTTTCTTCTTATTTCTCTTTCATACAGAATACATATAAACGTAAACCCTAATTATGAAATTTTAAAATCATTGCACGTACACATGTAGTCAAATTCTGATTGATTATAATTTGCAGTAATGATATAAACAGCAGTTAATGATATCGTCGTATCAATCGTGCCGATGACTTTAACATGCATTATGCATGAATACGATAATTTGTTCATCTCCGGCCTCTCATTTATTCAAAATGATGATCGTGTATCGGATTATTGAAGTTATTAGATATATTTGTTATGCAATAATTAAACCAACGCAATAATAATTTATGCTATATCAGTTTCTGCCACGCTGCGCGTCAAGTAAACGCTGAAGTTCCTCGTGTATAAACTAACTATACAAATTACAGCAATTTCCATCTCTAATTTACATTACCATTCATCCCGTAATAACCCTACTGTTTTCGTCGTGCCTGGAACACGCTATTAGGCTAATTACTCTCTCTCTCTCTCTCTCTATGTCTCTCTCTCTCTTTCTTTCTTTCATCACTTGTTTAAATTACTTGTTTTGCGCGGCGAAAACAAATTTGTCGCGAGCGTGCCACGCGCGCACGCGCACGTCGAAGCATTTCACTTCGGGAAACATTAACCGCAAAGTTGTTACTAGAGTTTCGCCCGCGTTGTTTACTTGACGAAAGTGTATTTTAACTATGAATCAGTAACGCCGCGTACAATGAGAAACTGGCGTGATATGTTTATTAGTTTTGCGCAATCGCAATTGATTACGGTTATTTTAACATTGTTTGTCGCGCGTGATTCGCGAACATGACATATCGCACAGTGTCGTTATATACTATATATAGCGTCGCGCAATCGATCGAATCAATCGTCATATCTCATCACAATGAATTAATTAATATATATAAATATATATATATACATATACATATTTATCTTATATATCTTAATTAATTCATTGTGATGAGATATGACACAATCGATATGCGATCGATTCGATCGATTGCGCTACTTAATAATTATCTTCTCTCTTTTATGTATTTTGTATTTTATGACATGGGTGAATTGGCGCAAAGCACGCGTCGCGCATGCGCGTTATATTTCACGCGCAGTTGAGAACACTGTCGCTCATTTGTTTCCCCTTTACGTACGTTTTTTGCTCGGCAAAATTTGCGCTTCGACTACAAATTAGCAACGAAAATGTCGTGTGCGGATCGAAAAAATTGCCGTGACGCGTTAATTAGAGTGTGCAGACGTGATTAATTACGTCCTCGTCGTGTTCGCGATTCCAGGGGAAAAGCGTCTATCTATCATAGCTCAATCGAATCAAAATCGATCGCGTAATTCACGTCACTTGTAAAGCGCGCTGAGACAGCGAGTGGATCACTCGACCGAACACTCTGCAACTCTGCAGCAAATTAATTAAGGTAAGTGGTACTCGTTAGCCGTTGAGTTAATTACTTTCTCAATTGTTCAATATTATATTCATTTTGCGACATGAGCGAATTTGTCGCCAATTGCGAGTGCGCGCTTGTCGTGTGCGCATTTCCCGCAATTTTGCACCGAAACAGCTGTCTGGAAATATTTCCTTTGTTATTGCGTGGTTTTATTTGAAACGAGTACACATTGTGTACTCGCACGGAACTCGTCGCGTACGATGACAAGCGCGTCGTAGTGGCTCGTTAATTAACGCAACGGTTAATCACCTCCGCGCATTTCCAAGTGTATTCTGTCGCGCGCGCGATTCTTGAACGTCTTGTAATAATAAAAGAAAAAAAAAAAAAAAGGTAGTATACTTGTGGCGTCTAATTGTCGCGGTGTAATCGAATCGAAATCAATCACATGATTCGCGCAATTTACGCCGCTTACGAAGCAAGGCGAGAACTTGGGTGGATAATCGGTCAAACGCGGCAAATTAATTAAGATAAGTGATACTAATTAGCCCGTTGGCACGCGATATTCCAATTTCAGCGTTATTAAGAGAAAATGACAATGACACCGGCGCAATTGCGTGTGCGATCATTACGGCGGTGTTAATTGGCATGCGCGTAATTAACCGCATTTTCTCGGTCACATGGATGGTGATGTGGTTCAATCTCGGCTTGCGGGGTCAATGATGTCAATCGCGATAATCCTTGTAATGATCCTTGTTAATAATACCTGTTGTATCATGGACATTTATTCTTTAGCAATAATACCGTGATTAACACGCAAATGCATAATATATAATTAATTTATATCATTTGCATACATACATTGTATATATATGTATGCAAATAGAGAGAAACATAGACAGAAAGAGAAAAAAAATTCTCTCTCTTCCTTTGACGCACTTTGTTTTGTATATTTACAAAACTTCCATACAAAAACCGGCAGTGGGAAAAGTGTTAATAACAACTATTTTTTTTTCTTTTCGAATACTTGATTTCATAATTTAATTATTACCACACAGGTGTGCTAACCCCAAGTGTGCTGAAAATGATATGTCAAGCACGGGGAAGGATTCGCCAATGCGCGCTATTGCAATTAAGCGCGGTTTCCGTCCGCATCCGCGTGACTTGATGGACTTGAGGCTAAAACGTTTCAAGCAGAAATTGATGTCGATGGAACAGTTGATAGCAGCAGCATTGCGGCAACGATGCAACGTTCGGTGAGTACATTTATTCAATTTATTTCATTATTCGCAACGAGTCGGTATTGTTCTGCAAAATTACCGTATTCACATCCCAGAATTTAATCCTCTTTACAATCCGCGAGCACGTACATTAAATCAAAATTAATGGGACGAGCAAACTAAAAATGTTCTTTTTTTTTTTATTTAAATTTATTTTGGTTATATTCATAAATAAAATCAAAGTTTACAAAAAAACAAAAAACATGAACCGGAGGAACATCTCGTGTAGTTTTTTTAGTTTCTAATAAAAGTAAAGAGACGTGTGACAAGTATAATTTGTTTTATTTCATTACCAACAGTAATTTCTTTTACATCATGCGGAAACAATGTGTATAGTATCTATAGTCTTAATATATTTATATGTAATCGTTAATAATTTTAATAGCAATGAAGAGAGAGATTTTGTAATAGGCGAGTTTGTAGAGATGTGTATAAGTCTAGTCGATACAACTCGAATTCGCTTCTCGGTGTGCCACTTGCAACTTTAGTGCGATGAGTTAATCATGGCGTTAAACATTCTATATCAAAAGTCTCGATACGCGGTGAGTATTAACGGCGGTTGCTTTGACCAATTATGCCTTTAATTGCAACAAACATTTCGTATTCATCATGTTTACCGTCAATCACGCGCAATATAAAATAATTGCAATTCGTTTGATTTTCC
Organism: Pseudomyrmex flavicornis; assembly: GCA_014825475.1. Lineage (NCBI taxonomy): Eukaryota > Metazoa > Arthropoda > Insecta > Hymenoptera > Formicidae > Pseudomyrmex > Pseudomyrmex flavicornis. Next base: position 27,550 of record QVNW01002552.1, read on the forward strand.
ACCAAATTAAATCAAATATGTGCATGCTACAAATATTTTGATGTCCAACAAGTAAAATTAATTAAATTCTTCCGTGTGTACGTGTATATGATACACATTTATACCCTATCCCCCTTCTATACTTTTGACGTTTATACATATATATATATTCTCTAAATTAATTAAATTTCCTGAATTACGATAGGCTCGTTATAGTAGTTTTTTGATTTAGTGAAAGAACGTCAAGTACTTGCGCAAGAACGTCGTAGATAGAACGTCGTGATAAACTACCTTCTAGTCTGATTAATTAAGTCGATTTTGTGTTGTGCAGTGTCTAGATTGTCGTCGAGTCTCGCCGGAAACGAATTCGGATCTATCGATTTTTCTCCCAAGTCTTCTCTCCGATCGTAATTTTTGCGCTTTAAGTTTCCTCCTACTTCGAGGCATAGCGACTACCGATACTACGACGAGAAAAACAATTCCTTTTGCCATCACGAGGGACCCGATTAGTTCGAAGAGTCCCCTATTAATAACGTCTCGGACAGCGCGGAACGGCGCCAAGTTTTTCGGACGCTCCTTCCTCGAGAGATCTCGTTCTCGTGGAATCTCCTTCTGGAACTGCTCCCAAACAATTCCTCGCGGACACTTTATTCCCGAAACGAGCGATTCGGTTTTCTCGGCGCGCTCGGAACACAAAGCGTTTGATCGCACACGATCGACTACGTACGTTGGAAAGTGACGATTTTTTTTTTTTTTTTTTTTTTATTAAACGGACAGTGGTATAGCTTTTTCTCTCCAAACAGTTGGACGATAATCGCCATCGAGATCAGTTCGGCGAGCACGTGAGAAAGTTCGGATCACGTAATCCTCCTACGGCGGAAATTCGTCGGGAAGTTTGGTCGGAATTAGACGTTCGGGTCTTCAGGTTTTATTTAGGCGAGTGTGCGAAGCCAAGGAAGAAATCACAGAAAAGAACATTCGATCGAGAGATGGCGAGCCGCGCGGCAAATAATTACTCCCCGCGCGACTCTCTCGCGCGCGCGCGCGCGTTTTCCGCGCTGTCCGCTTCGCGTGCGCAGTCATTTATAGTGTTGTTGCTGCTTCCTCAGCAATGATATGCATAGAACAGCGAGGCGGGAAGCCAGAGCAAACTGGACCCGTAGAGCCGCGTCGTCGCCTCGACCCCGTTTTTGCCGAGCCATTTGCGCTTCGATTTTGACTTGGCGCGCCGTTTACGCGAATAGACGGCGTTCGTGACGTTGGTGGGCGACTCGATATTGCAGTAGCTCAGGTCGCAGCAGCTTATACAGACCTGAAACGAAATAACCGAATTTATTTCACCCGGCTTGTACGTCGGTCTTTCTCTTTTCCGTTTTTTTTTCTTTTTTTATTTCTTTTTTCCAAATCTTTTCTTGTTGTTAAGTTCTTGTATTCGAGAAACCTTGCTCGGGTACGAGAAAATTCGCTATTTCGCACCTGCTGCGTATCCATGGGAATGCAGCCGACTGACGCTGGTCCGCATTCCTCGTTGCTGGCGCAACTCTTGCTTACCTGGAACGGAATGAAGCGAATAGCTTCGTGAATAGACTCGGTGACAGAGATTCGTTGCAAGTTTTGAACTTTCCTCAAGAATTAAGCAGCGTCTCGTCACGTGAGACTAAACGGTCGGCCGTTTCCAAAGATAACGAGACGAAAGACAGTGTCTCTTCTTCATCGACGTTTTACGCGAGAGACGTTAATTTTAATTAAAAGGTCGGAACTTACTTAATTAGGGGGTTAGTTCTGTCACCGGTAATGCGCGATCAAATTATCGCGCATTATCGTCGTCAAATGTGGGAACACAGAAAGTTCCATCGTCAAAGTTCGTTCGTCGGTACATTGACTGGACTCCGGAAGCGCTTAAGCTCAAGAGGGCCATCCATCTCGGCGTCCGGACTCGAAATCCGTTCGCGTAACTTCGTTCATTAATAGTCCGAAAATCGATTATCCCGCTAATGTAAGTCAATTAGTCCGGCACGATAACCTTTAACTGATTTTATTTGATCGTGCGTGCATCACGCTCGAACAGTAATGAAATTTACTCCATTCGCGCGAGTCCATGGTTTGTTATTGTTGGCTCGTGTGTGTGTGTTTTTTTTCCCTCCCGTATATTTTCATTCCGTACTGTTTTGTTTCGAGAGCGCGCGGTTTGTCCCTGACAAAGCAGCGTTCGTAACTGACACTACTCTTCGATTCGCCGAGTATCGGATATCAAAATGTAGGTGCGCGAGAAATGTTTGAAAGAAAATCTTCGTGTTGTATATTAGAAACGGACGTTTTGTACCTACATTTTTCAACTGTAAAAATTTGCTCTTGAGCACAAAACAAAAAACAAATGGAAAAGCGCGTATCGAGAGATTAAAAATAACTGTTAATATAGTGCAATTATTTGTTTGCAACAATTTTTGTGTATTTTATATTTTTCCGAGGATACTCGATTTTTTGGGGATGAAATACCGACGTGTTATATCGTGTTACACTGTGGTCGAGTGGGTTGCTAGTCCCTGGCTTACGATAAAATACGTATAAAAACATAAGTATCTCTTACTCGGAGTTTCTCGACAATATATTTAAAATTTATGAAAATCGGAGAGGGAGTTACGAGAGCGAGTTCGTACGCGATAAGATCGTCGTGAGCAGAAAATAAAGTGAAAAAAAAAGTTATACTTGCCAAGACGCTGTTTCCCCGGCTGTCCAGAATGTGCAGCGATCGACAGAAATCACGACCGCCCGCCGGACACGGTGTATCTATCGCCCATTCGTTGCACATCTGCAAGCACACAAATAGGAATATTCTCGATGGGAAAGTCTTCGGTAGGAAAACCTCCAGGGTTCCTTATATTGCCAATATCGAACCGTGTGTGTTTTTTCGAGATACACGAAAGCCGAAGAAAAACAGAAAATGCCAAAGTTCCATTTCTCGATGACATCAATATAAAAGAAAACGTAATCGCGAACGCGAGAAATAAAAAGTCTTTCCGCAAGTTACGTTGTTGTATGATAAAAATCAATACTTTTTCTGATTAAAAGACGGATGAGAGTTGGCATGCGATGAGAAAAGGGCTGGCTTGTCTACTGTGGCCGCGTTGTTTTGCGAAACAACGAAAATTCCGTCAATATATTTCCGCCAGCGTGAATTAATGACCGGTGAGGCAAAGTGCCGCGCGCGCTCCCGCCTCCAGAAACGAAAAAGAAAACGCAAACGCGCCGACGGGAGTTGAAGATAAGACCTCTCACCGCGGAAAGAAACGAGACGCAATAAAGGGAGTTTAGAATAAACCGAAATCGATAGCGAAACGATCTACGGGAGAGTTTCTACGAAATTGCGGCTGGACTTGGCACGATAGAGCCGTTACGGGAGAATCTTAAGGGAACGTTTAATGGAGTCGTCGATACCTGGTTATCGCTGACGTTGACGCAAGTGTAGCACGTTAGACCTGTAACAGAGAGAGCACACCAACGGGCTGAGTAAGTACACGTCGATGAGACAATCGGGACGAGACACGCGAGGTACGGGAGGGAGAGGGACGCGCGTTGAGCGTTAACTCTTAATTGCACCGTTGCCGCGTCGGTGCCGCGGAGATACGGAAATTCTATTTGAAGGAGAAAGAAAATTAAAGGAAAAGCGTAAATACATTCAAGGATTAAATGCGTTTAGCCGTCTAGACGTCCGAAAGTTAACAAGCCGGGCTACTAAGTTTAAACAAGCCGTAGGGGTGGGGGAAAGGGCTTCCCGACTTTGCCCGGAACGTTATTCCGGAACGATGTGTCTTATGCAGAACTTAAATTCGTTAATGCACAAAGTTACGGAGGTGATTTTGTCGCTTATACGATAGGGGAATAACTCTCGCGAGGGAGAGGACGTGCCGGCGTTGTGTGTACACGAGGAAACAAAGTATGAGAGAGAGTGTCATTGACGGGGAGGCTTGTGGTACACGCGCGAAGTTGGTAGAAAGGATAAGCGGTAGTTCGGAGATTAGTGGCGTTCGATTGCAGAATCGGCGAGCTGGGATAAACTCGAGTTAACCGAGTAAATCACGCTCGATTCTCTTTTCTCTCTTCTCTCTCTTTATATATATATATATATATTTGTCTCACGTGTTCTTCTTCCAATCGCGCAAGCTTTTTCTCTCTCTCTCTCTCTCTTTTCTATCAATACTCCGCCAAACGCTTTCGTTCATTTTTCGACGGTCCAGCGCCCGATACTCACGATAGATGTCTTCCTCGTCTGTGCTGACGCCCTTCAGACCTTCCCGTTGCTTCTCCTCCTCCTCCTTTCCGTTTCCGTTTCCGTTTCCGGAGATGACGTTTCTGCCGCAAGTTTCCGCAGCCAGAAGCAGCCCAACCATCATCCACGTGATCATTCCTTACATCTCTGGAACGACAGAAATGGGGTCGGCGCGTTACATAAATGACCTCGAAAGGACATTAGAGAGAACGCCAATTACTCGGAAGGCGAGTGCCATTAGTGTGACTCGTCGGTCTCGTCGACGGAAAGGGGAGAGAAAAGCGCGCGCGCTACCGAATGCGAATTTTAATTCTGATCGATCGTGTGCCCGCCCGCGACGCGGGACGCCGCATCCCTCGGGAGAGAGAAGTGGCAAAGTAGCTTTGCAGTAGGTAACCGAATGCCCGTCGCGCATCTGGCGTGAAATGCGACTGTTTGAACCTCCCCCTCGCGCGCGTGACATCGGACACGATCTTTATATATCGGACAAATGAAATTGGAAAATGGATCGCGGCGTGTTTAAACAATACGAGAATAACAAAAGCAGATACACATAATAACAGAGAGTGAGATAATAAAAATTAATGCGCGAAGGTTTTAAATTGTTCTCTAGCACAAACGAACGAATGTATAATTTAGTATTGATTGTGTTAAATTTTCCTAAAGCAACACACTCCCCCCCCCTCCCCAGACACGAATTTTCAATTTAAACACGTTCTCTCGTATAAATGCATGTGACAATCGCGAAGGTTTGTTCCTTCGTAATGAAACTCGACGAGAAGGGTGAGTTTGAGATTCGAATTAGGGGAATAGCTGGAGAAGCGAAACGTATAACGTCGACAACGAGTGCAGCTGATTTAAAGCGCCGTCCTGCCGACAGCGGCAATCTACCGTTTGCGTACGTGTCGAGCGACGGATAGTCTGTCTCGGGCGGATGTATGTATGTATGTATGTATGTATGTACACATACCGGTACCCGGACGTCGATCAGTGCCCGATTCCAGGACACAAGCGACCTATCGGCCGACGTCAGTTCCGTGCGCCGTATTAGGGTCTCGACGAGTCAATGGATCGAACGTTGGACCTTTCGAGAGGTAGATAAGGTCGTGTCGTGGCTTTCCCTCCGGGGTCGAGCGCGCCGCAAGAAACGCACTCGCAATGACAGCCCGTCCTCTAATCGAAGTAATTAATTCTGGACTGCATGATCGCGAGGACCCGACAACCGCTTTCCAATTTCAACGTAATTTCAGCGACTACTTTGCAACTACTTCGAAATCATTATTATTATTATTATTTTTTTTTTTTTGTTGTTGTCACCGAAAGTATTTGCGACGTAAAAACGAGAGAATTAAATCTCCACGGGATCGATGAAAGTTTTACCTCGTTGTTGAAATTTATATTAAGAATTTCTCCCGCGAGAGTTTTGTATGTTTTAACTCTCAAAAGTGAAAAATTTTATTAATTTTTATTATCGACCACGCGGGATTTTGTGATAATAATCGTCGTCTCCGCTGGAGAAACGAACGGTGATTATATATTATGTGCGTAAATTCGAATAGAGCCGCTGAGAGAGATAATACGCCGCGACTTCTTGTTGTGCAGAAAGAAACTTTGGAAAATACCGACAACGGTATGGCGTATCGTGAGAAAATCGTGAAACATGAATGCTCTCACTTGTTATGATATGTATAATCATCGCTAGTTTATGCCATCTTAAGCTTGTTCACTTTACGCCCCGTGTTTGAATTCGTTCTCGTAATAGGGCGTAAGTCTCACGCTCTTTTGGGCCGCTGATGTCCGTATATCCTAACTTCCACTTCTGAATACTCTTTAAGTTTGAACTCTCTTAACGTACTTGTTAATTATACACTTACTAACTTTGCTTTTATCCGTGCTCCACTTATTCGTGAAGTTTGGCGCGGTCGGAGAGAACAGAGGACGGAACCTATGTATATATATATACACATGTATATAATGCACACTGTATTTTTCATCTTCCTTCGTTTCGCGACATCACGAAAAGGAGAACAACTTTGTGGCAAAATGGCTTTTTTATGTGCACCGCGCCAAAAGAACCTGTCCGAGTTTATCTTTTCCCGACGTTTTCTTCGTTGCGTTTTAATTAATTCGAGCGACTGATGGAAAATTGTGCAAAATTGTGGAAAATTGTGCAAGTATGCCAAGGGGAAAGATAAAAAAAAAAAAAAGACCAGATTTTGTGTAATGTGCATTTGATTCATTTAACAAGAGCGATGGAATTTAATTAGAAATCACGTTCGCTATTCAAGATCTCGTTTGTAACGCGAGTAATAATATCGTCGAAAGTAATGGAAGATTCATGTAATACATATTTGCTTTAACGACGCATAATTTCAAACCCTCTTTCTTGATGCTCGTTCTTCTTCCACTCGATCTCAAAGTTTAATTATTCAGGTTAGACGGAAGTGGCGGATTTTACGAGAGCTCTCTTTAAAGCCATAATTTGGACGCGGCCTTATAAATATAGCATATACAGGACTCGCGGCGCGCGCGCGCAACGTACTTCCGCGCATCGCCTCGAACTCTTGTATAAGTTTTCGCCGTTTATGCAAACTAACCATGCATCACGATAAGAAAAGCATTTTATGTAAAATGACTCGCGCGGAAATACACGTCACGAAACACCTGTCGCGCGTAAAACTTTTTTCGCAAACTTGGCACAGCACCGGTAGTGACAAAGCCTCGCCATTTATTGGCCACGTCTGAAAAAATGAATACCTTTCTCACTCTTATATCGACATATATAGTGGCATTGTTCCGCCTGATATATAACGGGTTATATATCACGAGATTCGCATTTTACGTTTGAAATGAAGAGAGAGATATTGTTTAGGATTTTAAAAATAAATGAACTCTTCGCCCGGAAATGAATTTGTCCGTGGAATTTTCATCGATCGCAATTCTAATTATCGGACGGTATAATAATTTCAGCTATAGGCGTCCCGTAAACGGGACGTTGATCGAGCAGTTGTGTTATATATCGATGTGCGCGCGCTCTACGCGTGTCTGGCTTTTGATCAAGTATAAACGCGTTTCGCGTATCGGATTACGAAGGATGCGCTATCAATTCTAGGGAACGCAGCTTCCGCTTTATGCGCGCGTAACTCCAAACGGCTTAAAATTCAATACCGCGCATTATAATACGGCGAATCATCGGGGAGTAAATAAATCGCGAGCTGTGGAATAAATAACAGGTGTATCGTGTTGCACAATTACGCTCATTGACTTGCGAGTTGTCGAACCAATTCTCCCGGGGCATGCTCATCACTTGTTGTAATTAATGGCAAAACCATTTAAAATGGCTGAATCGAAGAAATTATGGATGACATTTCGTCTCATTCTGCGCAAAAGCCATCGACGGGAGATGATCTTTTTTTCTCTTTTTTTTTTTTTTGTTCGTGAAATACAATTTAATTTCGCATCAATCATAGTGGCTGCGGCGCCATTCTCGGGCTCCGATTAGTTTAAAGGGGAACTGCGAAAATGTTCTTGCAAAATGTTTCTTGAGGCAGAAAAATAGAAAGTATAGAACGTTGTACAAAGCATACAATGAAAAAAAAAAAAAAAAAAAAAAAAAAAAACAAAAGAGTACACAATAGTAATTTATAATCTGTTACAATTTTGACGAACACAAAGCCACGTTATATGTTTCAAAATGAATTTTTTCATCTCAATAATTCGGAGAAACCGTCAAAGTCACACATTTTCAAATATGCTGAACAAATTTATAAAATGTTTTTACATGTAAAGCTTTTCGAGGAAACAGTTAAAAGTATTTTAATTAAATATATTCAATTTTGATCAAACGGAAGAGGATAATGTTCGCCTCAAAGGATAATGTTTTTCTATGAAATGAACATTTTCTGGTGTAACAGCATTAATACGATTGAAACGAACCGGCGGTCTTAATTGTCGTTAAATAAATGAATGTGATAAAGTTTTCTCTTGGCAAGAAGCGCGCGAGGGACGGTCTCCCCGGGCGAAAATGTAATTATCGCGTCGATAATGCAAGAACGATATTTAAATAATTCACTGATTAAGCGCGACAAGCAAAGCCGCCCCGATCGGATTTTCTGATTATCCGGCCGACCTGAAGTTATATTCCCGCATTACTTACTTTCATTATTAACGCGTAATGCCCTCTCGCACATTTTGCAGTGTGTTTTCGAAACATTTGAAGCAACGGCTCCAAATAATTGCGACCTCACGAGCTCCTCATCTAAAGTTACCGCGCTTCATCATCACGAGTTCGGGGGATGAATAAATTTACGTTACGCTACAAATGCGCCGGAAATTGAAGAAAAACAGATCGATGATAATTCCTGTGTTAAGTTTTGTACGCTTTTAACGTGTTATGATAACATTACGCCAGGTGCGTCGTTTAACGTTTGCGCGATCGCAAAAGCGTCTCCTCATTCGAGTGGTCCTCTTTAATCCGAAAGAGTCACAAAACCGAATAAATTTCCATACATATAGTTTCCACAAACCGAGAGCAGTCCTTGACATATTTATACATATCACGTTTTGACAATCGATGTGATTTTATCGTGTAACAAATGTATATTAACTACACGATACGTATCTTACGCAGAGTTTTATCTCTAGATCTTTTTGTGTATTACATTATTATATTGTTTTGTTTTTTTTTATTTAATTTGGCAGCTATGTTCGATGATTTTTAAATGGATTTTCTTTGAATCGATCGTATTGCGGAAAGAGACAATAAATAAAATATGTTTAGTTGAAGATTTCACGTGCTCAGTCGGTCGCGAATCATCAAAGTAATTTTTTTGCCATGTTTATCGCTTATGCGTGCGGCCGTTTGCGCGCCCGGCTTTTCCATCTTTGCGGAAAGCGACCGACGTCGCGATCCGAGCGACTTTTCAAGGGATACGGCGGTTTCGGGTCAAGAGTTGGCCGGATTTCTCCTCTTATTTATTCGATGAGAGTTGGAGACGGTTTCGCCGAGTTTCGTGGTAATCCTGGCTTCTACCGCATCACAGTCGGGAACCGAGGGTGAAACGAGGGCGGAACGAGGGTTAAAGCACGGAAAAGGGACTCGGACCGACGAACGTTACCGAGTAACGGCTGTGTACGATAAACATAATATATTTCCGACCACGAGATATATGCAGAATAAATATGTTTACAAAAATATACGAATAATATAAATGGTTCTTTATCAGAAGAGAAAATAAAATTTTTCCTTTTATCGCGTTCACGTCCAATAAAATTTTTTCTTTTTTCAAAAATTCGTCAGATTTCCTCGTTTTTTTCATTTGGATTGGTTTCATTTCTGTTGGATTACTGTTGGATATTTTTTATCGTAGAAGAATGTGTTCATTTGTGAATTTATTTCGAAGATTTTGACTGTATATCCGACCATTGGATACACAATAGTCGTCCGGGATTTGGGACGTCTTTTCGCAAAATCTTCAGTGAGTCAAAAACAACAAGTCTCATCCGAACTTTTCTATTACTTAATGACTCTTTTAGCAACATAACAAGAACATAAACTGTAAAGATGCAGCAATTAATCTAATGAAATCTTTTTCTGCAAAGCGTTGAATCCAGAAAATTTCGAAAGATGATTGTACGATGTGGTGGAAAAGCCGCGATTTGCTTTTAATACGTGTCGGAAAACGTGAGAAAGTGAAGATAGAGAAAGAGAGAGAGAGAGAGAGAGAGAGACAGAGAAAAAAGAGAGAGAAGGAAAGAAAACGGATGGAACGCGAACGGTGAAGTTCAAAGTAAAAGCTGAAAGTGTGAGAGGTCGCGTTCGCAACGTTGAAATGTCCGCGCGAGATGGAAAGGGACATTTCACGGGGTGGAAAAGTGTGCGGTCGGCGGGTGAGGACGCGTTGCTTTATTAAATATGGACGCTCACGACTCGTGCCGGGTTTTTCGCACTCGTGTGCCAGGCTCCGTTTGTGTATGTTTACTCTTTCCCGCAACATGTGCATGACTGCGGATGATAGTAGCGAGGGTGAAACGTGACGGAACGTATCCTTCCTTCCTTCCGAATCTCGTAATTCGCACGGTGGAGAAATTTGTACGTTGCCTCTCTCCGGTTTTATCGTGCTTCTTACACGACCACTCATCTCCGTAAGTGCTCGGCGCGGTGGTGCGCGAGGGTTGACGGGAGGGATGGGACAGAAACGTTCGGGACGGGTCGATGATAAAGCTGCCATCCCACCTTCGCCGCGCTGCTTTCTCTTCTACCTCCTGTTTCCCATGCCGCGTCCTTTTCGATTCTTCGCCCGAAGCCCGCGATAGTTTCGAAAGAATACCGCTTCTTCGAGTAACTACAGCGAAATCACGTTACAACGACAACTCTCTCTCTCTCTCTCTCTCTCTCTTTCTCCGTCGAACCTTGAAATTAAATTTGTCATACCTGATTTTCGTTTATATCGAATTTCTTCCCGGTCTATATATTGTTATGGACGGAGTGACCGACGAGATTCGATCGAATCTCGTATATAGCAAGGAAAATTTCATCAGTTCGCGGTGTGTTTCTCAAGTGTGTGTGTGTGTGTTTTCACTGTGTATATATATATATATATACGCTTCTGCACACATAATGTGTACACGTGGCGGTAAAGAACGTTAGTTCTTGACGAGAAAACCCGTTGTATCGTTAAGCGAGAGAGCGCGTTCCCGCGGAATCTTTTTGTATTCCTTCGTTACTCCCGGTATATAGCTCTTCGGGCATCTCGAGAACGCAGAACGGCTCCTTCTTTTGCGGATCCATCCTAAACAGTCGTTCAAGAATTCGAATGCGGAGCGCACGGAACGCGCGTGCTGATTGCTCGATGCGATCTCGAAGTTCAGCGAGAGAGAGAGAAAGAGAGAGAGAGAGAGAGAGAGACAGACAGAGAGACAGCGGAGGAAATGGAGCGCTGTAAATTGTGTGTGAACAGCAATTCAGTACTAAAATGCTGGAAATGCAGTCGATTTATTTGCGAAAAATACGCCGAACATTGCCGCGCAATCTAATCCCTCTCTCTCTCTCTCTCTCTCTTTCTTTCTCTCTGTGTGTCTGCTGCTAATATCCGTACTACTTTCCAGGATTTCAAGATGCCTTCGCGCAACTGTAGCGTTAATAAGAACACTTGAGTATTAATGTACGGAAACATTTTTAATCGGATTATCGGACTTTTTTTTTGCGCACTACCGCTACTTAACCACGCGCTTAATACTCTCCATGCGATTAACAGAAAGAAGAGAGAAAGAGTGAATGAGTGAGAGAGAGAGAGAGAGAGAGAAAATAAAAGCGACGATTACGACTTTACGCAAAAGGGGGGGAGGTTTAGAAACTTTACTGCAGTGTAAACTAAAGTCCTGATGAACTTTTCGAGTTTGATGGGACGTGCGTCGGAATTAACTTTGTTCTCTTTACACACTTAGAACAAAAGTATCTCTTAGAAAAGAATACTCTCTTTCTCGCTCTCTCTCTCTCTCTCTCCCTCTCGAGGGAATCTCTTTCTATAGATCGTAGTTACGCGAGAATAATCAGTTTGTATGAATTGAAATAAACGGGGAAAGATTATTTGTCTGTTTTTCTTTCATCGCATTTTCTGTATTGCTTTTAGCCTCTCTCTCTCTTTTTCTCTTTTTTTTTTACTTTTTTCTTTCAGGAGAACGCGAGAAGCAAAGAGCTACAAAGGAGACGCTGTATCGATTCTCATTGCTGTCGCTTCTTTGAACGGAACCGCACAAAAGGTGGAAGAATCAAGATGCTAAAGTGCTTTGTGCCTTCGATCGATCGATAATGCCTTCCCCGTTTGAAAAATAAGAAAGATCGCGGCGAAATAAATAAATTTATTGCCCACGGTAAGCTAATAACAAAATGTCGACGGGTTTTTACAATCGCAACGCGATTTTTATACGTTAGCTTAATAAATGCATCGCGAATCATTTTCAAAGGTAGGTACATAACGAATGGTTATGTAGAGCGAGTTGGTAATAAAATTCCAGGTCGATCCACGTCCAAGTCTGCGATAACTCCAGAGAAGAACGGGGCGATAAATTATACTTTATGACTAGTCAAATATAATGAATAAAGATGTACGTCGTGGGAGCGCACAAGTTAATTTACTACCGACGAGTGTTTCGACTGTAGCTTTTCGACTTGCTTCGATATTTTTTATGGAAACAACGGATATCCCGAGAGTGCCGTCGTGGCATTGCTAACGACGGTAATTATCGATCACGTTATTCCCCGTGCCGGTTTTTAAAAGAATAAAAAGCGACGTCGAGGGACAGAAACTTGCGCTTCCCGTTTGTGTCCTTTGTTGGGTCGAGGCAAACCTGCAAAAAGCGCGATCAGCGATGAAAGATTAATGATCGCAATTATGAACTTGGGAGCTCGTTGTAAATTAAACGTAAAAGCCGGGAAGCTTGGCAGGGGCAAATATTTGTTGCGCCGAAAGTAATTTACACAGTTGCTGCACACGGTTTGCCATTTTACTGACCGTAGTTTACCCGCCGCGGCTGGTAAAGTCCGCCGCCATCGCGTCCGTTAACTATCATTACAACTTATGACAACATCAACGCGTGACGCAAACTTGCAATTTGCGCGGAAATAAAACGACGACAATTATCGGAAAAAGTTCGCATCGTCGTCCAGATTTGGCGAAAAAGGAACGAGTGGTAATGGGCTCAAGCGTTATGGAGCAGCAGTCCACGTTTACCAGCAGGATATTGCACCGGCGGCGGCGGCGGCGGCGACGGTGCCGGTGCCGGTGCCTGAAACCTACTTCCAGTTTAACACGATTGTGCAAAATCAATTACCGCGGAGTTCGCGTAATATACGAGCGAAGTTTACCGCCGAAAGTGTCCTCCTCGCCCGGCAGTAGCATCGGCCGAAGTTGTCGTGCCCGGCACGATCCCAACTCTCGATCCTCGGGACCTTAACTTGCGAAATTATAGCCGCCACTATCCCAAGTCGCAGATTCAGCGGACCACCACGAAACAGTCGTGGAAACGCGACCGCGCGGTTGCCTAACGCAGCGGCGGCAGTGACGGCTTCGCGATTTCCGTGGCGAGACGAGCTGTCCTCTCTATCGTTAATGTCCGGCGCTCCCGCAAATTCCCTTTATTGCGGCACTTGGCCGATATGCGCGGTATCCACCAGGCTACGGGGACAACACGAGGGAACGAGAGGGAAACGACCCCCGTTCTCTAAACGAGGTATATAACCGAACCACGACGCCACCGCGGCTTCTAGACGATCGCGGCTCCATAACGACGATTTCCGTCGTGCTTTTCGTTCCGTTCGGTTAATCCTTAAAAATTGGATAAACGATAACACTGCGCGGTTATCGAGAATATAACGACGTAATCTCTTTTTCTCACTCTTCTCGCGTTCTCTGTCGCATTCGCCCTCCGGCTATCCACGGGTGTAACTTGAATGTAAAAGCCGGAACAGAGCGATGTGAACGAAGCGGAGAGCTCGAAGCACAGAAATGGCCGTAACGCCACCGACAACCGAAGGGATGGTCGGCAATCCATTTCGTAATTTAATTACGAGGCTGTTACAAATTCGCTTTCCCTACAGCGGCTTTTTTTTCGAACGCCCATGGGTTACATTGCAATACGAGAGAAAGGATCCTTTTTACGAGATTTGAACTTTCACGACAGACTAATTTATAGGACGACCGTAAGGACGATACGATAGGTGGGAGGGGAGAAAAAAAGAGTGATTTTTGTACCGTAAAATAATCCCTTTCGAATGCGAATACCCGCACTTGTTCTCATCTCAATTTCAAAACTCTCCAGCTTATATAAAAAAAAAAAAAAAAAAAAAAAAAAAAAAAAAAACTTCGGCTTTTCATTACAAGCCTGTTAAAACCTCGCTTTTACGCAACCGCACCCCAGGATTCTTTTTACGAGGTCTGGTCTGTATTACACGATACATATCGCATTTACACAATATTCGCATGTAGAATTTGGATTCGTCTGCCGTAATTAACGGAGATTTAATTAACGATGATTGTAACAACAAATACAATTTGCCTGTCAGTCTCATCTATTTGTTTGCCAAAATTAAAAAACTTAATTATCGAATACACGCTGAATTTTATTTCCAAATTTTATTTTTTCTAAACAATTTTGAAATCTAATTTGACGTTACATCACGTAGTGATTAGATCGAATAAATAAGGAATATATTCAAAAATGAAATTCATATTTGATAGAGAGCAAACTAATATCTCGATATTAATTTGTTTTTCATCAAATTCATTTTCGAATATTTTTTGTTTTTAAGAACTCTATTTATCACACACACAAAATGTTTACATGTTTGAGCAACTAAATTGCGGGTAATTGTGTTTTTCATATCGTTGTCATAAAAGAGTTAAAATAATTTGTTTATTGAGTGCCCGGATTGAATCCGCGTTGTAATATTCGAATTTTTAAAAATCGCATCTTGCTCATAAACCATCGAAAATGTTCGGGCCCAATGGAACGCAATCCGTCCTGAAATTTAATTATCAGTCTGTTATGACTTCGCTTTTTTCCCGAACTCTTTTTTGTTTTTTTTTTTTTTTTTTTTTTTTAAAAAACAATGTCATTTTTAGAGAAAATCCCAAATTTTTACAATCATTCGCGTGGTGTGCGCGAGTCATAACGACAATATCTGCAAAGAAATGAGATTTTAATATCAATATTGTGATTGTCATCGCGAAACGAAAATTTCTGTTTCACTGAGCCAACGCGCGCGTGAATTTATGTCACTTTCAATTTTAAATTTTCCATTGTTTATGGATGATTGAGAATATCGTTCTATATTGAAGGTAGGATGGGTCGGCAATCCATTACGTAATTTAATTTTGAGTTACTGGGGGTTCGCTTTAAAAGGCTTTTGTTGGCTTCCGTAATAGAACTTGTAAATAAATGAGCTAAGTTTCTCATACTATTTTGCTACACGTGCAACTCGGCATTCTTGTTGGGCCGAGAATCCCTCATCGCTCGACGTCTGGCGTTCTGTTGTCCTAAATTATCGCTGCTCTTCCTTTGTCAGTTTTCTGTTACTTACATAAAGGATTGAAAATACCATTCTGCGGCACCGCTGCAAAGCCGAGGAAAATTTATTGTTGACTACAAGTCGCAGGCCGCGCAGGACGGCCATCTCCGCCAGTGCCAGGAGTGTTACTTTATTTCAACTCGGGCAACATCATTGCTACATCCACGTGCAACGCGCGTGTAAGTAGGTTTCTCACATATACGAATTTAACGCGTGTTAGATCCGCGGCGAACGTCGCGACCACTAACTCTCTCATAAATTCGGTCGTGGGATTTTACCAGACTCCCGAAGAGAACAAAAGAGATCGGGTCTCTTGCCGGTGTGGTGTGGTAGCCTTAGCAAAATTATGTTATTTGATTCTGAGGACTGATAGCCGGTTCGGGAGATCGTTCCACTGCCGGAAGCCGATGAAGTAAATTAAGAAGCGAGAGGCAAGGAGAGAGAGAGATAGAGAGAGAACCGTAGTTGTTTCGGAAGGTTCTCTCTCTCGCGCCTCTCGATAATCCTGTCCGGAGAAAATGGGAAAGAAAAAGGACGAGAGTAGTTCCGTAACCGATAATTCGAGTAGTAGATCTCTCTTTCTCTTTCTGTTCCGAGAAAGAGAGTCCCGGGAAGGGACCGCAGAAGAAAGTGATATCATCTCGAGAGCGTCTCGCCTACACTTTTAATTGATTGCGGAAATGAAGTTTTGTCCCTTCCTCCGTGTCCCGTACCTGTATTTATGTAGAAAGCCAAGAACGCGAGAGAAAGAGATATATATACCTATATAGATCGCTTTCTCAGTTTCGAAGTTTGTTGTTACGACGACGTGATTTTTCTCTTTGGGCGGATCTTATTTCTTTTGCAACTTTTATAATTGTTGGAAATATCATTTTCACGCATTGGTTTGCTCGAGAAAGAAAGAAAGAAAGAAAGAAAGAAAGAAAAAAAGAGAGAGAAAGCTAAGAAGGTAAATTTGTCTTTTGCAATTTATTTTCGACGGATAAAACTTGTTGGACGAACTTTCGAATAACTTACGGTCGTTCCCAATAAAATATGGATATTTCCGGAGATGAAATATGCGCGCCGATGCCCCGCCGCAACTTTGACCTCCCCTTCGATAACAGAACATCCAAAACTTTTTATTTCTTTATAAGCTTTTTCACAAAAATGACGGCTGAACACAATCGATCTGCGTGTCGTCGATATTGTCATCGTATATCCGATCGTACGGAGAAAAGAGCCGCAAGGAGTAACGCAAGAAGCGTCTCACGCGGATGCTCGCTTTATGAACGGTGTTAGCGCAATTTCGCTATCGATGCGGAACCGCGAAAATGCATTCGTAATACTCACACTACAAACGCTAGTCCGCGTGACGTGCTCACAAGCGTCAAAGTACCACGTTAGTGAAAACGGGGTTGCGCGGAGCATCCGAGAAGGTGGAGGAGAAGGAGGATACAAGAGAACGGGCGGCCTGATTGCCTTTGACGCGAGCAATAAAGTAACACTGTACGCCTCGCGGCGCGGCAAACCCCCTTTCTGCAACTCGTGTCTGGATCTCGTCACCTCACCACCACCTACGCGCGAGGATAGGCGAAAACAGAGCTGCAGTCTAACCACGTTTGTGCGCACGTTAATATAATGCACCCGGTACGGCGGGCGCGCAACTTACCCCGCCGAAAACACACACGCACGTACGCCCCGCTCGCTCGTTTGTTCGTGCCATACCGTAGTCAGCCGCCCCCTCCCTCTTCCCACTCCAGCGGTTTCGCCGAGGATAAATGCGGATGAGTAATCCGGCGCGAGTGTAATTTTTGGAAACGCCTTTTGGAAAACTGATTGAATTAGCCGATAATCTCTTTTCGAGAGTACTTTGGTCACGCTCCGATGGCCACTTAATTGCGTGCTCTGCTATTTGTAACCGAACGTTACCGAATCCTTATGTCTTTGCAGCTCGCCCCGTTCTTCCCAACCCTTTATCCCTCGCCCACTTCCACCCTCTCTCGCTCAACCGCTCTATTCACGACTCACCTTTGTTTCTAGTCGCCGTGCGAGTCGGTAGAATGCCGCGGGAAGTTATATTGCCTCGCCGTTGCCTGAATAAATATTCCTAATTTCACATTTGTAACTCGGCGCGTCTTACGTAAAATATATATCTAATTTTATGCATCCCCCGTCGAGCATTAAGAATATATGTAACGCTGTAACTCGGCATTGTTTAATTTTCCCCGTGTTTGCAAAAACGCTTCAGCGCGGATCCCTCCGTCGCGGGTGGGGAAGCGGAGGAAGCAGGGAACACTTATCTCGCGACGTGGATTTTGCTTCTCGTCCTTTTTTGCTGCGAGCACGTAGAGAGAGAGAGAGAGAGAGAGTCGTCTCTCTCTCTCTCTCTCTTGGACGCGGACGATGTATCTTTGGTAAAATTACAAGTCCCACTTCATCCCTTCCTCTCTCTCACTCTCTCTTTTTTTTTCTTCTCTCGTGCGGTCGAGTCTCATGTAGAAAATTTGCTGCGACGAATTTGCGTGTTAGAAATTTGTTTGCTTCGGTCTCTGATGATAAGTCGACGATACACCGGACGCGAAATCAAATTTTCATGCAACCTTCTTCTAAGCGCGCAAAGATATACGTGCCGTGAAAAATGTCAACGGCATCGTTTTCTCCGCCTTTATGCTCTGATACGTGTCGTCTCCGACGACAACGTTGATTCCGGGATGACGCTGAAAAATATGTTGACTCGTCCCCGAGCTACGTGGAATTTTGCCCTCGACGTGCGTCGTCGTCTTTTTGCTCGTAACGCTTCTGCTCGCGACACCTCTCTCTTCCGTCGGATCTTGCTCCGCGTTCGGATTTCGCTTCCGAATCACTCGCGCGCGCGGAATCTTACGCGCCCATATAAATGCTAATGTTATACATCGACGTAGTATACGTGGGGGGAGACCTTCCCCCTCCCCCCGCCTCGAAGAAGTACTACAAATTTTGAGTCGGATGTAATCCATCTCGCGGTATTGCGCGCGCGGCGGCATGATCTGTGAAGATTGATCGGACCTCCGACCTTTCCGAGGTGGTTCCATCTGGCTTTAATTAACGGAGAAGGAATTGAAGAATGCGTTCGCGGAAATCCATTCAGTTTCACCGGTAAAATGTAAACGAACGAGAAATAAAAGCGAGCTGCGAAATGTTTTATTATTGAAAAGTTATTCAAAAACAAACAAAAACAGCCAAAACGAATTAGAAATAAAAAAGCAGAGCGATTACAGAGCAAAGCTAGAAATTCGTATTTGTAGGTTTTAAGCGCGGAGAGGAAGCGGTCGTTTTTCAAAATCGTGAAAAATGGGTCGAGGGAATCTCGAGGTCATGCCCTTCAACCGTATCGACAGCGCCGTCGACGTCTCCGCCAAACGCAATCTCGAAGTGAAATAGAAAAACTTTTTCGAATTATACGGAACAATTGGTGCGCGGCGAGCAATTAAACGCGTCCCGATTCAAACTTATTGAATAAATTAAAGTAGAATCACTTTTCAACGACGATTAATACGCCGGCGGTGTGTAAACGCCGGAAACTTGCTTTTCATTTTTTTGGTTTTTTAGTTTTTATTTTTTTTTGTTTTTATCACAACATGTCGAGTTTTTTCCAGGGGTTTTGGCGTGAAAGCTATCGTTAAGCACGATCCGCGATGTGTACGCGTTGCCGCACGATCGGTTGGGTTTGATGCCAACCGCGTGTTAGATTTCGCGCCAAATGTGCTGGCTTAGACAGCACCCATGCATCCATTACTAGTGTCCCCATGATTTCCATCGACGATTCGGGCTTGAAAAATGACCGGCAATAAAATTTCCCGAGCGTGAAGCGACGGTGCGAAAAGAATTAAAAAAAAAAAAAAAAAA